>JBBPBX010018355.1:18294-45708 GCA_038048925.1 Garcialebias charrua | reverse complement strand
GGGATTCGAACCTCCAACCTTCCGATCAGGGGTTGACTGCCATTACCACTACACCACGGAAATAACAAAGCTGAAATTGAAAAAAATGTACAGTATAATAAACATATTTTAAAGAACATATTTTTAAGATAGACATTTTAAAATATATATAAATACAAAAAAAGAATAGCAACTGAATAAAATGCAGCTTAGTAGTGAGTTGTGCTATTTTTAGAACAGGTCTGGGGGCACCTCAAATGGTCCTTGGGGGCACCCGGGTGCCCGCGGGCACCACGTTGGTGACCCCTGCTGGACTATGCTACGGCCTTCCCTTAAAACTCAGTGCCTTCACCGGCCTCATGTGTATTATGTCTATTTATGTTGCTTTGCTGTGGTAGATTTTTTTGATGCCTCAAACCGTGCCCTGACTCGGACATGGTGTGAGAGATCTTTTTTTTAATACCTTCTCTCCTCATGTGTTTATTATTTATTCTACAGGAGTACACTTTTAATTTGTGGATAAACAGATTTGAAATTGTTTTTTAAATCATTTATTATTATTAAATAAGTCGCACAGATACAGTATTTTTGAACTACCGTAGTTTAAAACTTAAGATTGTGAGCTTACGTGAGTAAATTGAAAACCACTTTGAACATTTTGATACATTTTAAAGATTCCTTCACAAATGCTGTTTGCCAGTTAGTTGCCAACAAATGCAGTCCAGAGCTATTATGGTTTTAGGGTCTGATAATATTAAATATAAATGATAAAGCTTTGTTTTTTTGTTGTTTTTTAATTGCCTGACTGGCTCAATCATTTGAAAAATGGCTGAAAGTGGCCCAAGTCATTGTCTGACCAATCAATCTGTTCTTAACAACGTTTCATAAATTACTGACTAAAGTTTCCACAGTGATTAAAGTATTATGTCTAGTGTTGTTGACTGTATTCAACTTTATTGACAGGTTTGGTCTTCATTATTTTTCCTTGTTTCAGCTTGCCTTGGACACACATCACTGGACTTGGATCAACCACTTTGTTATCTGGGGATCACTACTTTTCTATGTTATATTCTCTCTCCTGTGGGGCGGCATCATTTGGTAATGTTACTCGTTGATTTGACTAGGAATTATGAAGTTGGTGCTTTTAAACCGGTCCACTCTGAGAATCCATTTCTGTTTGCTGTTGCTCATTAGGCCCTTCCTGAACTACCAGAGGATGTACTACGTGTTTATGCAGATGCTGTCCAGTGGTCCTGCATGGCTCAGCATCATCCTCCTCATCACCGTCAGCTTGCTGCCAGATGTCATCAAGAAGGTTCTCTGCAGGGCCACATGTCCCACAGCAACCGAGCGTGCACAGGTAAAAAAAAACACAAACTGTTTACTACTTCAAATTGGGCCTCTAGTGATCTCTAGTGTCACTAAATCCATTTAACAACTGATTAGCTAAATGAAATCAGCTATGAATTTAGTATGTAATAAAACAGTGAGTAGAGTTCTCTTGAATCTTAGCTCAGACTGTCTGTGATCTTTTGACACTATAAAAGTAAGCTGTGAATGTATTCCTGTCTATTAATCATCCAGGAAGATCATTAAGTCACTTGATAGCTTCAAGCATCAGCTGAAAGTGACTTCCTGTCCCCTGTAGCTTGCCCTTACTCTCCTGTAGAGCAGGCTTCACTGAGTGAAAGAAATGACTAAATTCTTCCTGCTGTGCTTTTTCTCTTCTTCCCCTCCATTGGATCACCACATTCAAAACTGACACCATTCCCTGTTGCTCTTCTTTTTTCTATTTGACCTTTTTCTCACTTCTTTTGTCTCCTTTTCTTGTTTCTTCCTTCCTTTCCAATGCTATGTTCTCTTTCTCCCCTTTTCTTCATTTCCATTTCTCCTCCCGTTTGATCGTGGCTCTCCGGCACTCTTTTGTGGTAACTGCAGTCCACCCGCCCGTGCCTTACCGTAGAGCCGTCCACTATCTTCATGCTTTCTCAGTCCTCCAGCAGAATGAGTTTCTGATTGGACCAGAGATACAAGAGAGGAGCAGGAGGGGGAGGTGACTCTTTTAAGCTCTCATGTCTGTGTGCATGGTGGCATGGTCCAGTGTTAATCACTTGTCTCTGCCTAAAATCATCTAAAACCATCTACTGATGACGTCACTTGGTCGTATTTGTATGCCAAGTTGCATTTTGTTAGTCATTCCTCGTCTTCACGTTTTTTGTGCCCCATCTTTTCCCAAGATGTATGCATTTAATTTACTTTATGCCCTTTATGATATTATTTTGTGGTGGTTTTTCATTTACTTTGTCACAAGGAATTTTTCAGGAGTTCAGAGGTTCAACGATTGTTGTTGTTGATTTCCAACATTTCCAAAGCTCTGACCAGCTCTGATTTCTCTTCAAGAACTATAGTTGAAAGCAGACAAAATATTATTTCTAATTTATCAAGAAGTTGACAAGTTAAATATTTGCTCATATTAAACTTATTTTTCCCTAAAAACACTAGTTTACCAGGCCTTCGCTATCTGTCACTGGATGTCTAAAAACGTCACCAGACAAGCCTGCAAAGCTGAAAAACAGTCGCCTGCTGATCAGTTGGTGCTTCCTACTACAATAACATTTGAAATAGATGTCCATTATAAAATGTATAATGTGAAGTTTCTTGTCCTCTAGTACCGTACTTGCCGCCGTACACGTCGCTCCACTGTATAAGTCGCATCAGTCCAAATATGTCTAATAAAGTGAATAAAAAAAAAACATAAATACGTCACTTTGTTATGTGCATCGCATCTATTATGCATCACCACTGACCACCTGGAAATGTGGGCCGGCGTTGTGACAAAAATCAATTGGCTGCCAAATGGGAGCCGCGGGAGCATGCATGGGAGGATTTTAACAGGAATTTAACTAAATTAACACTTAAAAACAATTATTTGTTTGCTCAACGTTATAGTAAAGGTGTGTCTCAGTTTAACTTTTCCTTAATAAATGCCAAAGGTGGGCGCATGACCGCTAGGTAGCGCTAATGCACTAATCCGCGGACCTAACGTTTTTGTCAGCGTAACAACGGCTTGACTAATTTTCATAATTCATGAGCGGATTTGTGCTTTCTAAGATTAAAATTCAGCACCGCTAATAGCAATATATTTGAAAGACTTTTTCTTGAACAACTGAGGGTTTAGCTGTAAATGTTTCACAACATGGATGATCTATCCAACAGCGCCCCTCGCATACAACCAGAAGTAATGAGAGGATATAGCCTTCCTGCCAGTTGATTTGAGTCAGTGGTGTAGTCTACGTGATACTCGGGTATATGGAGTATACCCACTAGAAAAGCTTAAGAATTTCAGTATACCCACTTAAAAGTGCCCAATGGTACATGACATACCATTAGGTACATGTCATTGATACGTTAAATGACAGTTAAACACTTCTTTAACAATCTATTGGTGTGCAGTGCTTTTCTTTGATACTGTTTTATAAATTATATAACATGTTTTTAATACAAAGCCAGCTGTTGTACAAAGTTTGTTGTTCATTCATTCAACTATAAGCATCAGAGAAATTTGGAACTGTTCAATATCAAAATAAATTGTAACGCGCGCTGCTCTTAGTAGTTATATTTCGTTTTATACTGTTTTGGTGTTTTTATGTACCGGTACTAATTTGTATTATTTGTGTATATAGAGATTTTTTAACATTTTTTGTACTGGTTCTGCTCTGTCCTCTATGCTGCTGTGGCAATGTAAATTTCCCCACTGTGGGATTAATAAAGGCATCTTATCTTATCTTAAATTGACGATTACACTTTACTAACCAGTGTACTTTAGTTTCTAAGCACGGTATGCCCACTACAAAAATGTAGACTACACCACTGATTTGAGTCATGGTTCTGATCCCACAATGCTTTGTGTCTGCTTACATACCAGGAAGACAATGGTTACAACTCCTATCCCAGCAAAAACAGTTAGCGTTTGTAATCCAGAGACTAAAATTTTGTATGTATTGATTTATTTTACTTTAAAATAGGAGCTCCTTTTAAAAAAGAAAGAAGAAGTTTAAACGCTGGAGCTCTATCCACCTCTTTTTCCAAAAGCTCACGGGGGCAGCCATGACAGTCCTGTCCCGCCCCCTCCCGGGAGCTTCAGGTTGAGTCTACGCTGGTGCAATCGACCGTAGAACCGGGGACTCCGTAGACAGCCAATCAGCGGGGATCAGCTTCCTTGAAGCTAATTGGCTGTCTACGGTCCCCGGTTCTACGGTCTATTGCACTATGCTGGTGAAGACAGTTTGCGACACGCTTTGTACTCGCCGACAGGCGGTCACGTGGTTCCCGCAGCTGTAGTTACAAGCAGCAGCTCGTTGCTGACAGTCAGTTTGAGCAGAGACTGACGCAACAGAACACAAAAATCAACTTTTCTTACTTTGTCCGGCGTCTTTCAGTAATTATTGAGCAGTAACAAACTTATTACTTAACTGATTATTGATTATTTCACTGACTGTGTTTTATTAAAGCATTTTTAGACGTGGCAGATGCTTTTATCATTACAGTGAAACAAGACTGTAAACACATTTGTTAGAAGAAATGGAAAAAAATGTCTATGCAATACAATGATCAATATAGCCATGTCAACAGTGTTTTATAATGTTACACATGTAAAAAAAAAGTAACACTTATTATAAAGCACTTTGAGATTTTTATTGATGAAAAGTGCATTATAAATTGAATTCATTATTATTATTATGTGCATGAGAATTCTCCACCTTGCCTCCATGCCAGCAGTATCTGCTCCAGCTTTCCTTAGACTGGGATGAAGTCTTCATTTCTGCACAATGCACATTATATAATTTTGCTCTATTTGTGTATTTTTTAGCCACCAAGTACCTGGATAACAGATTTAATTGTTCTTGTAGCCTGACTACTGTAAAATGGTAATTCACTGATTAAAATGTTAATTTAAATGAAACTGTTTCTAGTTATAATCATAACAGATGACAAAATAAGTGTTAATTGTGCAAAAATAAATTACAAAACAATTATGAAAAATGTAAAACAAGCTTTAATGAAGTACATTTAATACTATTGTTTATTAATTACATCATGTCAAGTCAGCAGGAGCAACATTCCAATAATCACAACACAAACTGAGTTCTGCAAGTTTAATGTGCACAAACATTTTCAATCAGGGCTCAAAATATTTATAGAAAGAAATGCCTCTGAAAATTGCACCAAATCTCACAAAAAAACTCTTCAGCCAAGTAATTTTAAGGTGGAGGAGGAGCAGCCACGTCCCTCCAACCTGACAACAGCCTGGTTTCATCATCATGTACCCAGAATGCATCGCTTCAGTTTTCCAATAAACAGTTTTAAAATTACTTTATTGATTCTTCTTTAATGAAAAATCTCCAAAAAACAAAAGAAAAAGACAAAGGAGCAGCCGAAATAGCAATCCACACATTAAACAACTTTTAAAATTTTGGACCCTGAGTGAAAGGTATATTTTAATAGATGACACCCCGAGCAAATTGCCGTTTAGAGGTAGGATAAGGTGTATAACAGTTTATACACCTGTAGTTGGCAGTGTGGTGCAAATTTTGCATAACGCTGCCGGCTACAAATTGTTGAATATAAATAGCGGATTAGATTAGCTTCCCCTAATTTTCATAAGGCATTTGTGCTTTTGAAATTGTGGACCTAAAAAAATTAATAAGCGTTTTAGAAATTGTGGAACTAACTTTTTGATTAGCGTTGCCCACCATTGATAAATGCACTTTGATGGTCAAATCAGCTGCATTTCAAAAGCTGATTCGCGCCTGCGGGAGCATGCAGAAATAGGACTCGCTGTGCATTTCTTCGAAATTTACCAAGATAACTACCTAAAAACAATTACAGTATTTGTTTGCTCGACATTATAGTAAAGGTGTGTCTCAGTTTAACTTTTTCTTAATAAATGCACTTTGACGGTCAAATCAGCTGCATTTTACCTGGGCGGTGCAGTGAAATGCAGCTGATTTGATGTTTGCTCCAGGAGTTCCGGAGCGAGACAAAGGTGGTTGTATGGCAAGCCAAGTGTCTCATTAATAGCCACTTTTACCTATTAATGAGGCACTTGGCTTGCTATATTAGTCAAGGGCTCTCTAGTGGCTGAAAATGTTAGTGTTCAATATTTTCCTGTCAGAATGAATTAAATCATCAATTCTCAGCCAAAAATTGGGTTATAAATATGGGGGAAAAACATAAATACATTGCTTCGTTGTGTAAGTCGCAGGCATGCTAATTTATGCAAAAAACTGTGACTTATACTGTGAAATGTAGAGTAATTACCGGTACTTTGTCTAGCTATAAATATTCAAGTAAAAACTGTAAAGCATTCCTTCAGTTTGGCTGCTTCAGACAGATTGCTTGTTTCAACTAGAGAAATTGCCTCTCCTGCGAAAATGCAGTGTGAATGCTTGTTGCAGAAGACCTTAAACTGTATGTTTATACAGCTTGTAAACAGCTGAAATTAGCTAAAAACATGCTGAAATATAGCTGAAATGACGAACAAGCCTAACTTCGAAGAAGAAAACAGAAGGAACACATATTTGCTAAATTAGGTTTAAAAAAACAGACAATGATACAAAAATTATGAGAATTAGCTTTAAAAAAAAAGACTGAAATTAACAAAAAATAGCTCAAAGTAGCTGAAAATGCATAAAGAAGCTTAAATTACCAGAAGTAAGCAGAAGGAGCTCAAATGAGCTGGGAAAAAAAGTGGAATAGCCAAAAAGCTAAATTAAGCATAAAAACAGCTAAATAGTAGCTGAAATAGCAGGAAACGGCGAAACTAGCCGAAATAAGCTGAAAAGAGCATAACAAGCTGAAATTAGCAGAAAGAATACAATTACCGTAGGCTGAAAATAGCCAAAATTATCACGAAAAACTAGAATTTATCTGAAAGCTGTTGAAATGACCTAAAAATGCTAAAAACTTAGCTGAAAAGGTAGAACGAGTTTGAATTGGCAGAAGAAAGCAGAAAGAACACATCTTGCTGAGAGAAGCAGCAATGAGCACCAAAAAGTGGAAATTATCTGACAAAAGCTGAAATTAGCAACAAAAAAACATCTAAATAGTAGCTGTAAAAACAGAAAAGCTGAAACTTGTAGAAATAAGCTGAAAGGAGCAGAAGTCAGAAGAAGCACAACAATGTTGTAGTTGGCAGAAATAATCTGAAAAGAACCCAAAACAGCTGAGATTAGCTGAAAATAGCTGAAAAAATGTTTAGATTTTCTGAAAGAATCTGAAGCAGAACAAAATGTGAAAGAAGCAATAAAAGGATATGAAGGATGTAAAATGAGCTCAATTCATTTTCTATGAGGAAAAATTGGCAGAAAAGGCTAAATATTTCAAAAAGCTAAAGATGCATCAACACCAGAAGTCATAGCAGGATTGTCCTGAAGGAGCTGAACATTTTGATTTATGATCTGTTGAAATAGCTGAAAACTGCAGGAATTGCGTCGAAAAACGAACGGAAGAAACAAGATTTTTTAAGTAAAATGAGAAGCAATAAAATTATTTAAATTTATATTATCATTTTGGGGGGCAGATAAGGTGTTAACAAGACCTCGGGCCTTGAGTTTGACATGTGTGCAGAGTCCCCCCTCCATACACATGAATCACGACTCGAGGTGTGTTGATCACTGAGTGGTCACTGCTGTAGCTATGATCCCCTGAACCACTCTGATTTACATGGAGTTGTTCTGTTTCTCAGACTAATGTGACTGTCCTCAAAACATTTTCCTCTCTTAATTTACTTTTCAATAATCCAGCCATCCATTATCTACCTGCTTCTTCCTTTGGGGGTCACTGGTGCCCATAGCCATCACTGTGTGAGAGGCTGGGGACACCCTGGACAGGTCTCCAGTCCATCACAGGGACACATAGAGACAAACAACCACTCACTCTCTCACTCATACCTAGGGACAATTTAGAGTTACCAAGAATCAGCCCCCGGCAGAGCTCCGCGTACAAGCAGTACGCCTCTGTACGACGTAAGTACGCAGAGGCACAAGCGTAGCCCCGCAGGGCACGAACGCGCAAAGCTCAAATTTTACGACTGCGTACGCGATGCGCGTTGTCTCACAATAAATTTCCCCGGCGCCGGACTGTTTTGTATGTTACACAAATGAATTAAATTCCCCTTTTTTATCGCTGATCTGAACTTTTCTTTAGTTTTTTTGCCAAAAGTCAAGTAATCGCTTCCTCCTCCGACTCCATGACTGAAATGAATGAATTTGTCACGATCGAGCAAATAATAACCATGTCCTACCTGGCTGCGCAACGTTCTAAATATTTCCTGGTGGGCTGTGGGCTGCAGGACCATTGCTCCCTGTTTTTATTTTTATTTTTTAGAACTTTTTATTAACATATAAAGTTTAGAAACACCGCAGCGGCTCCAGCCAGCCAGCCAGCTGCGAGTCTCCTGCGACCTGTCAATCAATTGAGTAGGCGTGTCTGCAAATGACCAATCAGCAACCTCAGTTTGTCCCGTAGGCACACGCTCTGCGCGCAGCTGCTCAAATTACAACAAGAATTTGGAGCGAAAACGCGAGCATTTAACGCGAGAACGAAAGCAGAGCTGTGCCAGCGAACGCGTGCGCACAAAATGCGCGCGTAGAGCGGCGTACAGGCAGTACGCTCAGTTCTGCCGGAGCCTTAGTCGTACGTTCACAGCTGGTCGTCCTTCTCAGTGCTTTGGGGGTGGAAATGATGTGATTTGAGCAAGATGAGAAATTTCAGCTCGTTTTATTTAATTATTTTTATTCAAGTGCAGCTACTTAAACTCAGTTTTTTTAGTTTGCAGCTCAAGACAGATAAAATAAATTAAAAGGGTCAAAGATTTCTGAGATATAGGGTTTCGTTGTGTAATGTAAAATATCTGTAATAATAATAATAATAATGAATTTAATTTATAACGCACTTTTCATTAATGAAAATCTCAAAGTGCTACAAAGTGCAACAAAATTAAAGGTCAAATAAAACAAGTGATAAAACAAGTAAAACCAATAATAGTATCAACTAAGGTCAAAGATAGAATCATGAGGAGGCAGAGTAGGCTCGCTTAAAAAGAAAGGTCTTCAACCCGCTCTTAAAGTTAACCAGTGACTGTGGAGCTCTCAGGCAGTCAGGAAGAGAGTTCCAAAGGCGGGGGGCAGCCACACTGAAAGCCCGGTCTCCCATGGTCCTTAATTTGGTTCGTGGAATGTGAAGTAGATTACTGTTCTGTGACCGCAGAGACCGGGTGGATGAAAATGAAACAAGAATGTCCTTTAGATAATCTGGTGAAGTTCCGTGTAAGCATTGGTGTGTAATGAGAGCAGTTTTGTACTGAATTCTGTAGGTGACAGGAAGCCAATGGAGGTTATGGAGAATGGGCATAATATGTTCAAATTTACGAACTCTCAATAAAATCCTTGCTGCACTGTTTTGAATATATTGAAGCTTTTGAAGGTATTTACCAGGGATTCCAATAAACAGGGAGTTGCAGTAGTCGAGCCTGGAGGAGACAAAAGCATGGAGAAGCTTCTCAGCATCAGAAAAAGTTAGAGATGGGCGAAGTCTGGAGATGTTTCGAAGATGGAAGAAGCAAGTTTTAAACAGATGCTTAATGTGATTTTCAAATGTAAGATGAGAGTCCATTTTTATTCCAAGATTTGTAACAGAGGTGGAGAGGGGGATGTCTTGTCCAGAAAAGGAAATTGTTGTTATAGTAGATGTTTGTACCTGGTGAGGGGTGCCAATCAGTATGGCCTCAGTCTTGGAGCAGTTTAATTGAAGAAAGTTCTGATTCATCCATGCCCTAATTGCCTCCAGGCAGGCAGAGAGGGCAGTGAGTGAAGATGGAGATGAGGGAAGATGAGGATGCTCCAGTCCTGATGTAAAGCTGTGTATCGTCGGCATAGCAGTGAAAAGAAATGTTGAACTGATTAATAATTTGACCTAAAGGCAGCATGTAAAGGGAAAACAGCAGGGGCCCCAGAACTGACCCCTGAGGGACACCACAGGAGACACAGACTGTCTGGGACGTGGCGTTGCCAAGACTAACACATTCCAGCCTATTGGAGAGGAAAGATTTGAACCAGTCCAGGACAGTGTCACAGAGACCGACCTCCACATGAAGACGGTGGAGGAGGATACTATGGTCCACAGTGTCGAAGGCTGCAGTGAGGTCAAGGAGGACAAGGATGGAGGGAGAACCAGTGTCAGCAGCCATGAGGACATCATTGGTAACTCTCAGCAATGCAGTCTCTGTACTGTGAGCTGCCCTGAATCCAGACTGGAACTTCTCATACAGGGAGTGTTGTTGTAGGTGGTCCTGCAGCTGAGCAGCAACTGCTTTTTCCAGCACTTTAGACAGAAAAGGGAGGTGTGAAATTGGGCGGTAATTAGAAAAAATGTCGGGATCCAAATTAGATTTTTTCAGAAGAGGCCTAATGATGGCAGTTTTTAGAGGCAGTGGAACATGACCAGATTGTAGAGACTGATTTATTATTTGTGTGATTAATGGGCTTATTGCAGAGTGATTGGATTTTATGAGAGACGAGGGGAAGGGATCCAGGGCGCAGGATGAAGGCTTCATTTTCTTGATGAAGGCCTCCACCTCACTTTGAACAACTTCATCAAAGCTGCTCAGGGTCCCAGAATGCAGAAGGGTAGATGGCACACTAAGATCTGTGCCATTTATACAAACTGCATTAGTAATAAATCTATGTCTGAGTATTATTTTACTTGACAAGGCCACTCGCAGGTTATCCAATCAAATGCTGTGCTAAAGGCTCAACAGAGAAGTCTGGTGTGTTCACCTCAGGGGTTCAAGGTAAAATGAGGACATCCGGTGATGGAAAATGGGACTGCAGGTGTGCATTTGAGTCATAACATTATGCAAAACCAGGCACAAAAATTAATCTTAAAAATTTTCAGAAGTGTTCTTGGTGATTAGGAAGTTCTTCATTTTATCTATAGTTATTTTTTGTTTCAGCTAATATCTGTCATGAATCATTAACAGGATCTGAAAATAGCCTCTTTGTTTTTGTCTGTATTTCATATTTTCACAATTGTTCCCTTTTACCATTCAATTGTTTGCATGTTTCTGTTCTGATAATTTCTCTGTCTTCAGTTTCTTACAGTGAGTATTTGTTTGTTTGTTTGTTTGTTTTTGAAGGATTGTAAGAAGTTGCTGCCAGGCGGCATGGCAGAGTCGACTCCACTGTCTTTCCATCGTCGCTCCTACAAAGGCAGGAGCACAGATCCCTCCCACCTCTGCCTTGGCGCTGCAGAGACGCTGTCCCTCCGCAGGTCTAATCCTCTTCCCCAGAAACTCCTCGCTCGCTTCACAGAAGGAGCTGGAGCTGACGCCGTCGGCCCCTACATGTTTCGTTTCTCAGGGGCAGGATTTGCCTACTGTGCTCCGGGACCAGAGACCTCTGTGTGAGACGATGGGAAAACCAAAAGAGTCTGCGGTATCACCCGGAGATGTGTGACGAAGACCTGCGTTGGTTTTACAAGACAAACGTGTTGAAACACTTCAGAAGCTCTGCTGCTCCATGCTCACTTCATGTGCATTTCCTGGGCTACACCTGAACGGACAATGTCTTTAGATCGAGTTGCTTTCTTGCTTTTTATGATTTCATGCTTTTTGTGCTGCCTCTGTCCTTATCGTTTTAAAGTTCCCTCTAAAACTTTTACTCAAAACATTCTGGGACTTTGTGCGACGGTGTTTTTACTTTTCAGAACAGTTTTTGAACCTTTTTCAAACCTCATTTTTATTATCTAATTTTTGGGCTCCTCCACTTTTGTGTCATTTTAGCTTCTGTGTAAATGTTTGTTAAAAACATTTATGTACACTATGTGGTCTGGCCAAGTAATGGGGTAGCTCAGCTCAACCCTTTAGGTATGTGTGTGTGTATGTGTGTGTGCATGTGTGCAAAGGTACGCATGTAATTGCCTGTTATTGTATGTTTGTATGTGACACACTTTTGCCTTATAGGTACAAAACAGAAGGCTAAGAAGCTAAAAAGAAATTTAAAAAAAGGATTTGGTGTCTTACAAAGCCTTACAAACACACTCATCAGCTGAAGGAGACGTGGAAACACTCTAAGGGGAAGTGCAGTATTTTAGCCACACTGCCTTAATTCATATCTAACACGTTAGTTAATTTAAACAGAGTACTATAGGAGGTTCACTGGTTAACATGTCTATTATTTATTTCTTCTTTACCCGCACCGCTGTGAAACTTTGTTCTTTTTTTGTCCATCAGTGTAGCATGTTGGACTGTCTCTGCATGCTTAAACAATCTCCATCATCGTTGGTCTCTCATTATTAGGAACACATCAGGGCACTTTTTCTTTCCACTGAGCAGTGAAACAGTGTGCTCTCTGCTGCCACCGTGTGACAGTTTAGAGGAAGAGCCTGGAACTGATGGGCTATTATTTATTAAATGTCCCAAACGGCTTGCTATCCCTCACAATTGCAATGTGCTTGTGTATTTGCTGCCATGTTGTGGGTCATGCAAATGCTAATGCTAAAACTATGTAGTCATGTTAAGGTGCGTCTCTGTGTTGCGTTACCTATACATTCTTCTGTACGGCTCTAAAATGATGTCACTGCTTTACGTCTGGACGTTACAATCTTTTTGCTACATATAGAAAGAAGAAGTGTTGTCGCGTAGATGCAGCTTGTTATAAACAGGAAGGGCGACTTGAATCGGCGATGTCACAATCAATAAGAATGTTGAACTGATTTGTCCATCGTCTCCTCCAGGTGAAGATTGTAGCTCATAATGGATGAACCTCTTTTCTGCATCTAGTGTTTCTCAAGTCCTTCTTTATTCCAAAGCATATCTGTCTGGTTACATAGAAAGTTACTGACTCTGGAAGTCTTGAATGTGACATTCTTGAAGCATTTTTTAAATATGTTTATACAGTTTATTTTCATACACATCACCATCTGCCAACTTGTATAGATTTGATAACAGGTGTTCTGTATTTTTCTACTGGGGCATAGATAATTCATTTGTTTTTTTGGGCGTTATTGGTTCGTCTCAATGATAGTTTAGAACTTCTGTATGTGTTGAGGAGCTCAACGTTCTCACTTTGGTCATGTTAAAGGACAGATCTTGGTATCAATAAGATGGCTTCCCACTTCACTGTGCTTTGCCATAATGCATGCAAACACACGTTACATGTTGTGTACCAGCCCTACTACAGTTCAATGCTGTAAAGTTTAGTTAATGTACATGGCTCAATGCTTTAAACACTTTTCTAGCATCCAAGTCCTTACATTTTGAGGTCACCTTTCTCGTTTGTCGTTCTTATGTTGTCCATTGTGAAGATTTCTTTGACTACTTTTGTATCTCAGAGAGAAGATTGTATTTTAACTCCATTAGAATGTGTTGAAGTTTGTAACCAAAATGAGAGTGAAACATAAATTATATTGTTTAGTCCTACACACTGCACTTTGTTTCTCAACGGTTTAGTTTGATGCTAAAACAAGGTCTACTGTCTGTCAGCTGGAGTTTATAGTTCACTCACAAGTTATTTTTCTAAGATGTGCCGTGGTGAGCGGGGGTTAAAAATAAAAAAGAAGTGACCAAATGAGTAGACTGAGAATGACCTGTCTGCAGGTGCCAGCCTTCGTCTCAGTGGGTTTATATCACACCAGCCTTCTATTGCAGATCAGAATGTCAAACTGCTTTTTCTGAGTCCATCAGCACAACAGCAGGTGCTCGTCCTGTTCCTCCTGAGCTCGGCGAAGGTCTGAAATGTCAACAGATACCTTTATTATGACACTTTGTATTACAGAACTGTTTTTGACAAATTAGCCCTCTTTTCCTTTTGGATTTTTGTTTTTGAAAAAATATTTAAAAATGTTCCAATGTTGACTTTTTGCCAGCCTGTCTGTAGCAAACGAGGACAAAGCACTGTATTGTCATTCTGCTTGTAATAAAGAAAGAAAGGGGGAAAAGTGTTTGTTAGTATTTGTGGAAAGTTTTTCTAATTATGTATTTGTTGTCTGCATCAGAAAAAAAATCAGATTAGTTTAAGTGAGTTTCTGTGGAGTTATCAGTAATCAATATCTTGCCTGCAGTAGAAAACTCAGATAATTATGGTTTTGGAATACTCGTCAGAATGTTTCTATTTTGAGTAGGACATATCAAAGTATGTTTAGATGTTAATTTACTATGTATTGTAAAAGTGGACCCACCTGGTCCCCTCAACCAAAGCATTGAAACATTTTGAGCTCATTTTAGACAACAGCTCCAATCTGCTCGCTGACATGCTGCTCAGCAGTGCTGTGGACTCAAGTCACATGACTTGGACTCAAGTCATTAATAATTAATTAATTATGACTAGACTTGACTTGAAAGAATGTTCAGAGATTTATAACTTTACTTCAATTCGGTTTATTTATAAACTGCCAATTCACAACAGAAGTCCTCTCAGGGTACTGAACAGAAACGTTCATGTGTAGAAATAATGAGATTTTCTTTATTTGTCTTTTCCACCACATGTGGTGGAACAAAATTGTGTACTCAGGGTCCCAGTTACATCTACCTATAAAATGTAAAAAAAAAACAGTAACAAGATTAAGATATGAACTAAGAAAAACATGAACTAAAAATACACTAAGGACTAACAGAATAAAAACAATATGGCGAACAGCAGCATGAACACGAGAGTGTGCAGCAGATGAGCACGCATGAACACAGCAACATGAAACAGATCAGCAGCAACATGATGTGATTTTTCAATGTATTCAACCTGTTATATATTATATATATGTCAATATGTTCAACATGTGCTGTACCTCTGATGATCTCATTCCTGATCTTATCCATCCTTGTCACTCCTAAGGAGAACCTCAGCATCTTCATTTCTGCTACTTCCAGTTCTTTCTCCTGTCTTTTTGTCAATGCCACTGTCTCCAGACCATACAACATAGCTGGTCTCACCACTGTCTTGTAAACTTTTCCTTTGACCTTTGCTGACACCTTTTTGTCACAAATCACTCCTGAAACTTTTCTCCATCCACTCCATCCTGCCTGGACTCTCTTCTTCACCTCTTTACCACATTCCCCATTTTCCTGGACAGTGGACCCCAAGTACTTGAAGTCCTGCACCTTTGTGACCTCTGTTCCTTGTAGCCTCACTAAATGTGTTTCCATCTGTCGCTGTGCGCATCTGCTCATTTGCGAACATCCCAAAAACCACCTCAAGCGAGCGTATAAACTTTTTGGCGAACTTGAGAAAGTAAATACGGATTTTGCCGTTTCCATTAAGCTTTTCTGCTGCGATACTTCAAAATGCGCACATAGAAACCTTGATGGAAACACGGCTACTGTTCCACTGGCCTCCCTCTCATTCACACACATGTACTCTGTCTTACTACGGCTGACTTTCATTCCTCTTCTTTCAAGTGCATACCTCCACCTCTCCAAGTTCTCTTCCACTTGTTCCCTGTTCTCACCACAGATCACAATGTCATCTGCAAACATCATAGTCCATGGGGATTCCTGCCTGACCTCATCTGTTAGTCGGTCCATCACCAGAGCAAACAAGAAGGGGCTCAGAGCCGATCCTTGATGCAATCCCACCTCCACCTTGAAGCTATCTGTCACTCCCACAGCACATCTCACCACTGTCCTGCTGTCTTCATACATGTCCTGTACCAGTCTAACATACTTTTCTGCCACTCCAGATTTCCTCATGCAATACCACACCTCTTCTCTTGGCACCCTGTCATATGCTTTTTCTAAATCCACAAACACACAATGGAGTTCTTTCTGACCCTCTCTGTACTTCTCTATCAACATCCTCAAAGCAAAGATGGCATCTGTGGTGCTCTTTCTTGGCATGAAACCATACTGCTGCTCACAGATAGTCACCTCTTGTCTAAGCCTTCCTTCCACAACTCTCTCCCAGATCTTCATCGTGTGGCTCATCAACTTAATTCCCCTGTAGTTGCTACAACTCTGTACATCACCCTTGTTCTTAAAAATGGGAACCAGCACACTTCTCCATTCTTCAGGCATTTTCTCACCCTCAAATATTTCATTGAATATTTTAGTCAAAAACCGCACTTCCATCTCTCCAAGACATTTCCAAACCTCCACTGGTATGTCATCAGGTCCTACTGCCTTCCCCTTCTTCATTCTTTTCAGAGTTTTCTGGACTTCACCCTCAATAATCTTTCCCACTTCCTGGTCCACAGTTTCTATGACCTCTACTCTTCTTTCTCTTTCATGCTCTTCATTCATTAGCTCCTCAAAGTACTCCTTCCATCTTCCACACATCCTTTCCAGCCTGATCCCTCTGTCTTGCCAATCGGACACCCGCCTCTTTAGTGTCCAGTCTCCCATACAACTCATTGTACGCCCTCTGCTTGTCACGATTCGGTTCCGGTGAAGCACGCAGACCCAGAATGCAGGCGGACAGGACTCAGAGACAAAGTGTAAAATAAAAAACACTTTAATAATCAAAACAATAAACTGACGGTGCAGTACAAAAACAAGGGGAAAACGAGTAGTGGCTCCACCAGACTTCAGGGAGGCATGATTATGACCCGGCGAGGAATAAATGAAATGAGAGGGCTTTTATACTATGAGGGAGAGTGAGTAAATCAGAGCAGCTTGGCAGGTGGCTGATGCCACCGTACTGATGACAACAGGTGAAAATGATTAGGGATGCAGACTGGAACTGAGGAGTGAGTGAAAACAGAAAAAAACATGACAGGCGCAGAGCATGCTCTCCGCAGCTCGCCGCCGCTGTGCGGAGCCAGTGTAAATTCTGTCATTGATTATAATGGGTGCGTATTTGCTGCGGAGGTCGGACCGGAGCTGGGCGGAGCCGTAACGTGTGTGGTGTAATTTTGGCGTAACACTGCTTTGCCTTAGCTAACTCCCTCTTTGCTCTATGTCCCATCTCCTTATATCCCTCTCCTCTCTTCAGTCCTCTCACTGTCATATTTATTCTTGGCTAACCTCTTTCTTTGAATGGCGTCCTGCACTTCACTATTCCACCACCAGGTTTCCTTATCATCCATTCTCTGTCCAGATGACACACCAAGTACCTTCCTACC
The DNA here is from genome assembly GCA_038048925.1 of Garcialebias charrua. Classification (NCBI taxonomy): domain Eukaryota; kingdom Metazoa; phylum Chordata; class Actinopteri; order Cyprinodontiformes; family Rivulidae; genus Garcialebias; species Garcialebias charrua. The sequence continues at coordinate 28,617 of JBBPBX010018355.1, read as the reverse complement.
TGTCTCTCTAATTACTGTTGCTGTAGTAGCCCAGTCACTTGGAAGCTCTTTCTTACCACCCAGAGCCTTTAACAGCTCCTCTCTGAATTTCTCACAACATTCTTCCTTCTTCAGCTTCCACCATTTGGTCTTCTTCTCTGGTTTTACTCTTTTTATCTTCTTCACAACAACAGTCATTCTACACACAACCATCCGATGCTGTCTGCCACACTCTCCCCTGCTACAACTTTACAGTCTCCAATCTCCCTCAGGTTTCCTTCCCAAAGCAAGCTCAATGTTTAAAATTTAATCTCAGTTTACTTAAATGCAATTTTATAAACTTTTACATTGTCTTTTTTGAATTCCACAGTTATTTTTTTTTATTTTTTTAAGAAAGAAAAAATGAAATAGGTCTATTTCACACAAGTCACCAAGGGCTACATTTTATTACATTAAAATAAACTTCCGCTTTTAGCTATTTGTACAGAACCAGCATGAACTGCAGTAAATGTAAACCCTCAGTATAAACCTGTAACGCCTTTAATTTTTCAAATCATGGTGTGAAATGGGCCTATTCCTGCAGGAATTGACAATTTGCTACACATTGCTGCTGTTGCTAATTCTTGCCAATAACACAGAATAAAGTGTATATAATTTTGTAACAATAGCAGATATCAATCAGAGTTATTATTACGTCCGACAAGCTACTGGTTACTGATAACTTCCTAGAAACCCATCAGAAAAATATGCTTCTTTACACCAGTCTTTACAAAAGCTGCTTTTTTATATTGTCCAGCCAGGGGTCTTCAGTCCAGCAGAAGTAAACACATTCTTATTAGACAGTTTATCTCAACACTAATCCTCATATTATACTAATACATATAATACTAATACATATAATACTAATACATATAATACTAATAATCATCCCTCCTGTCTTCAGCATACCATACCATTTTATTTATAGAGCACTTTAAACAGCGACAAGGCCAACCAAAGTGCTGTACAAACAAACAAACAAACAAACAACATGCAACACAGAACAATGAAGTACAGAAAAATAGACATAAGAACATTGCAGATCATAAATAAAACAACCAAACATAGATCAGCTGGTGTTGAAAGCGACAGAATAGTAATGGGTCTTCAGACGGGATTTGAAAACTGAGAGGGAGGGGGCCTGTCTGACAAGCAGAGGTAACTCGTTCCAGAGTCTTGGGTCTGCTACAGAGAAGGCCCTGTCACCTCTGCGTTTAAGACGAGTCCCTGGGATTTTCAAAAGTACCTGGTCTGCTGAACTCAGAGTGTGGCATATGGGTGTATCAAATCAGAGAGATAGGCGGGGGCGAGACTGTTCAGCGATTTGTAGACATAGAGGAGGATTGTGATCTGGATATGGAGATGAACCAGTAGCCTGTGCAGGGAGGCCAAGACTGGTGTGATGTGCTCTCTTTTGCCTGTACTGGTTAAAAATCGGGCTGCTGCGTTCTGGACCAGTTGTAGTCGTGCAATGGTCACACTGATACCAAACAGGAGTGAATTGCAGTAATCTAGCCTAGATGTAATAAATGCATGAATTACTGTGTCCAGGTTATTTTTGTATAATATAGGCTTCAGCTTAGACAGTCGCCTCAGCTGGAAAAAACAGGATTTAACGATCATATTTACATGGCTGGTGAGTTTCATGGAAGGATCCATTATCACTCCCAGATTTGTGACTTTTAGTTTTTCAGACAGGGCTAGAGCAGAATGGTCAACGCAGTGGTTTGAGATTGTGTCATTGGGAAGGAACAATATGGCTTCAGACTTCTTATCATTAAAACTTAAGAAATTTAAAGCCATCCAGTCCCTGATGTCACCCAGGCAGTCAAGCAGAGGTTGAATAGAGCAGTGTTTTTCAACCACTGTGCCTAGGCACACTAGTGTGCCGCGAGTGATCGTCAGGTGTGCCTTGGAAATTATCAAAAAAGCCCCCCCCCTCCCTTTTCTACAACCTCTTTAAATTTAAGACCACATTGTTGTGGACATGTTAAGTGCAATTTGAAATAAGAAATATAAAATATGATAAAAATACATTTTTGTGTGTATTTCATTCCTATTCAAGACACTTTGATAAGAATGACTACCGGTATATATTTAATATAGGCGGATACAGTGTATCTATGTTTACAATTTTGGTTGGTGGTGTGCCTTGGGATTTTTTTCAATGAAAACACTGTGCCTTGGCTCAAAAAAGGTTGAAAAACACTGGAATAGAGCATGTACCATTGTCTTAGGGGGAAGTAGATTTGACAGTCATCGGCGTAGAAGTGGAAAGGTATGTTATGTTTCCGGAAAATAGCACAGAGTGTCAGTAGGTATAAGGAGAATGGGAGAGGACCCAGGATGGACCCCTGCGGAACCTCCCATTTAAGTGCCGCCACTGCAGCAGAGCCATATAAAGTGAGAGTTTCGACACACTTTGAACTCGCCGACAGGCGGTCAATCGTTCCAAACTACGGCTATGGAAACCTTGTGGAGCTGCGCCCTCTGGCGGCGACGGAGCGCTACTGCAGGCAGCGTCAGACTGTAACCAGAGCCATGGAACAAATCGCCCCCTCCATGACCCACGTGACTTCCGCATTCCATTCTTACAATGGAACTCTATGGAAGTGTCGCAACTCTCACTTTATATGGCTCTGCACTGCAGAACTAAAATCGTTGATGGACACACAAAAGGACCTGTCAGAGAGGTAGGATCTGAACCAATTGAGGGCTGACCCTGTGATGCCCACCCACTGCTCCAACCTAGCAATCAGGATCTCATGGTCGACAGTGTCGAAAGTGGATGTAAGGTCCAATAGGGCAAGCAGCACAGAGTCACCAGTGTCTGTGGCTAGGAAGATGTAATTAAAAACCTTCAGTAGGGCAGTTTAAGTGCTGTGGAGAGATTTGAAGCCAGATTGGAATAACTCGGGGATAGCGTGATCCTCCAGGAAGCACTTCAACTGGGACTCAACAATTTTCTCAAGAAGTTTAGATACAAATGGAAGTCTGGAGACAGGCCTGAAGTTAGATACTAAGGGGTCAAGGTTTGGTTTTTTTTTTCAGTAGAGGTTGAACGGCAGCATGTTTAAAGGATTTTGGCACCACACCAGTGGATAAACTGCTATTTACAATAGAGAGAATGGAAGGACCTAGAATGGGAAAAACCTCCTTTAGAAGCCGACGGGGAACCACATCAAAGGGGGAACCAGATGGTTTCAGGCTGCACATGACCTGCTCTAGAGAGGACAGAGAGACTGGTTTGAAGTGGTCAAATACAGCAACAGATTGAGGTGAGATGGATGGATCATGAGTTGGAGGAGAAATGAGAGCCTGGGTGGTCGCAATTTTTTCTAGAAAGAAATGTAGGAAGTTCTTGCACAGCTCAGTCGAGGCTTCCAGGGGTGATTGTTCAGTGAGGTGGAGAACAGAGTTTAGGGAGGAGAACAGAACTCGTGGATTGTGAGAGTTTGAGGAAATAATATCTGAAAAGTATTGGGATTTAGCAGTTTTTACAGCTTTCTGATAACGACGCTAACTCTCTTTTAATATTTGAAAAGAGACCTGCAGCCTGTCTTTTCTCCATTTACGCTCCACCCTCTTGCACTGCTGCCTAACAGCTCTGGTCACGTCATTCAGCCAAGTTTCTGCTCTGAGTCTTGGTTTTCTAGCATAACACTACCACTGTTTTACTTTCCCTACAAAATAAAAGTTTGTCATTTTCACTTGTTTCTTGTGGAACTTTTTTAGTCTTAGTTTAAAGTGCTTGTGGCATATCCTGCAAATACAAAAAGTGGGAGAAGGAAATTGGCTGTGATGTGCACAGATAGACTTCAGGTGGTACTAGAGCACACTGTATGTGGCCCTTGGCAGCATTTCTGGATTAAAAAGCCTACAGTACACTTCAAATTCCCCAAAATGTGTAAAGAAATTTTGCCCAACCCCTTTCATGAGCTGAGTGAAGCTGACCCACAGTCTGGTGAATCTTAACATTGCACTGATTCTTGCCACCAAGCAGTCTTACCCAAATAAACATCATATTGTTGGTCTGGGCAGGGACGCAGCTCTGTGCTCCTCTTTGCTTTATGTCCTGCAATTGACAACTTATGAGCATATAGATGAGGGAGACAAATCATTAAAAATATCACAGAGAGGTGAAACTGAAGTGTCCAAGTCCAGAGCAGTTACAGAAATAGTCTCTGATGTTCAAAATGAGGGAGAGATGGAAGGAGGATCATCATCCATAGAACAAGAAAGCATGAGCAATTTTGTGTTTAGAATTTGTTGATTTAGAATTATTCTTTTATAGACACTAACACATGCACAAAGTAGCGTTACTGTTCTTTGTTCTGTTGCTGCCAGTCTGAGTGGTACAGAAACCAACTTGTGGAGTGTTGCATATTAAACATCTGCATCAGACAGCACGTGGCTACTGAATTGAAATACAAATATTCAATTCAATTGAGTTCAATTTATTTATATAGCACCAAATCATAACAAGTCATCTCAGGTCACTGAACAGAAAAATATCTGTTTAAAAACAGATCATATTCAAACAAACAAACAGTTGGGTTAAAAATAACCCAATATGGGTTATATTAAACCCAGCTGCTGGGTTATTATAGGACCAGCCCAGCAGTAGTTAATTTGACCCAGCATGTTGGGTTGAACCATTATAACCCAACGGTTGAGTTAAAATATTCAACCCAAATGCTGGGTCAAATTAACTGCAAATTTGGGCAGTTTCAACCACACATATGTGTTATATATTCTACCCATATGCTGGGTCAAATTAATTAAAATTCTGGGTTGTTTCAACCACACATATGTGTTATATATTCTACCCATATGCTGGGTCAAATTAATTAAAATTCTGGGTTGTTTCAACTACATTATTTGTTATTTAATCTGCCCATATACTGGGTCAAATTAATTAAAATTCTGGGTTGTTTCAACTACATTATTTGTTATTTAATCTGCCCATATACTGGGTCAAATTAATTAAAATTCTGGGTTGTTTCAACTACATTATTTGTTATTTAATCTGCCCATATACTGGGTCAAATTAATTAAAATTCTGGGTTGTTTCAACTACATTATTTGTTATTTAATCTGCCCATATACTGGGTCAAATTAATAAAAATTCTGGGTTGTTTCAACTACATTGTTAAGTCAAACTAATTAAAATGGTGTGTTATTTTACCACATTTGTTCAGTTAACTATCCTAATGCTTGGTCAAATTAACCGAAATGACAGATTAGTTATAACACAGTACAATGTTTCAGAAAATAAATTGCTAGACTACCCATTTCTATACTCAGTTCAGGAGCAAATCTCTTACAACATAATAATCCTAGATGTGGTCATGCAAAGCACATGATGCAATAAACACGTAAACAATACTGGGATTTTTACAAGGTGCTGCCTTGTAATTTATTAAAACTTGATGTCAACAATGTAAAAACTAATTATTGAAAAAGTTCAAATTATTGAAATTAAAACAGTAATGTAACACTTCAAATTAGTGTCATTAAAACAATGCTTAACAACTAAACATTTAACAGGTCTAATGTCAAATTGTCCTTGAGGTTCTTAGTTCTCTTGGCATGCAAATATTCTAGTTTGAAGAAACTTTACCAGTTTGGACTCCCCTCCTGGCACTTCATAGACCACACACTGCAGAAGTTCCCACACATGTTCACATTCCTTTGGGTATTTAATGTCCAAGATAAAGAAGGCCTTGAAGCAGACATCAATGGCCTGAAGCAGAGTATCGTGCTCGAAAGCCTGTCCAGCAGTGATGACAAAGGTCTGAGATGTATGCTGATCATCATTTCCCAGTGTCAGAGCATAGAGGTAAGGTCTGGATACCATAGCCTCATGGAGGTACTCCACCATATTTGTTCCAGGCTAAAAAAAAAGAGAAAGAATACATAAGAGTAAGTGAGTGTAAGAAAGGACCAAATGATAGTTTTCAGATAAAGGTTAGGTTTCCCAATTAGATGTACTGTAGGACTTACAGGCTTATGATCGATGAAGGCCAAGCTGCATTCTTTAATGGTGTGGCGAACCATTTTTGCACCACGGCCACGGCCAACTTTGTAAGCGGTTGGAGGAAGCAAGGCTGGCAGCTGCCTCAGAGCAAGTTCCCCAACAGCATCTGTATGAAGAAGACACAGGTATCAATATAAGGGCTGGGTTAAAAAAATAAAAGAAATTGATTTAATTGATCTTGGATTGATTTCATTTAAATTTGGGAAAATCTATTCACAGGACATGAGACCAATTGTTCCACATTGCTTTTTGTGTGTGCATTTCTGTATTGTGTCACTCCTGGATTGCTTAAAGATAACAAAGAACTTTGTTTGCAAAGATTTGGTGTGGCGCTTGAACCAAACAATGGTATGTAAACATCTGACTGAAACACTTCTCCCAGGCCTGTATAAATGTGTGAAAAACGACATTCTAACAAAATGTTTTAGTTTTGTTACAAATATTATTTTTATACTTCAAGAAATGTCTTAATGAAATAAACAGTGATGAAATGTTTTAGTTTTATTATTTGTTTTACTAAGGTATAGTAAGTTTTAATAAGTTTATTGAACATGACAGAAGCTAACTGAAACGTTACAAATATACAGTTTTCATACGCTCAAAAGTGGGCAGAAGTATACTTTTATTAACACACCTCTGCTCCTGCAACCTCATTCCCATCACTTCCTATTTTTCAAGAAAATTATTAATTTCTTAAAAATTAATGCATCCAACAACACTGTTACCATCAAATCCTTTATAATTTAAAACCTTTGAAACTTGTGACAGTCTTGTTTCAAGATTAAACTGTTTAATTTACAAATTTGCTCTGAAAACCTGTTGTTTATGGTGAAGAGAAAAAAATAAAGTGATATTGCATTTTACAACAAAGTTGAATCGTTTTCATTATTTAAGAGCAGAATTCAAATTGAATCAAATTGTGATTAATCGATTCAGAACCTTGTGATTCAAAACTGAATTTAGAATTGGCCATGATGATACCTAGCCCTAATTAATATGGTGTGGAATGGTATTCCTGTGATTCTATTTAGTATCTGTGGTTTTGGTTCTTTTGGCGACACCTACAGGTGATTCTGAGAAACTTCATGATGGGAAAATAATTATTATTCCCACCAAAACACACATGATTAACAATTATTACATCCACATGGACGCAATTAGAATATAACCTGCAAAGAATATAAAAAACAGAAAGACTGAATAGTTTTGCACAGCTTAAATTCTTGTTATTTGTTCATTTTTAGCTATTTTAGCAGTTGAAGAACGTGATGCATGATGGGACAAGACGACATTCCTCTGTTCCAGGGTATATTTAAATGAAAACAATGTTTTTCTTGTTTTTAATTCATTCCAGATTTGAAGAACACAAGAAAACTATTTAAAAAAAAACACATAGTAACTCAAATTCCACTTTTTAAAGGACCAATGAAAACACTGACAAGGAGAAAACAAAAAAAATCAAACGAGCTTAAAAATCAAATTAGAATCTGGTTGACAATCATGACACCCCAAAAAAATCTCAAAGAATTTTTACTAAAAACACTCACTCTTCCAGAGCTCGAGTCGTCTTTCAAACTGGGAAATGACTGAACCAAATCCGATGCCAGGGCCTTTTTGGTCTCTGATGAAGGACTGTAACACAAAAAACAGTTACACAGAAATAGTGAAAACTAGTTTAAATGTATAGTTTCTATACAAATACTATATGACAAATACTTATGATTACCGATTTATATTACCCGAAACTTGTGTTCAAAGTTTTGATTTGGTAAGTTGGCTGGAACAAATAAAAAAATAAAAAAAGCTAATTGCAGTTCTATTGTTGACTTATTTCTTTTATAAGAACAGCCAAGTCCATTTAACTATTTTATATATTTGCTGGGCAACTTTTATTACTGTGCACTTGCAAAAGCTTGCGTCAGCAGATTATGCTTTGGTCACCTGCAGGTAAGTAAGTTGTGCTTAATGACAACAATATTTTAGAAAAAGTAAACCCACATGCAATGAACTTACAAACTGTGGAATGATGTCCTTATCAGCTGATTCACTGGTACCACAGCTGCGGATGCTTGTTCCTCGGTGAGGGCTGGAGGTGCGGCAGTTGATATGACATCAGAGCTTGTAGGTGGGGTAACAGGCGCAACAACAGGTGGTTCAACCTACACAGAAAATCCAGGTTATTATAATAAACAGTTGAAAAAAAATCACAAATATTAAACTAAGAATCATATTTGCAATATTTAAATGATTATTAATTAACTGAAAATGTCTAGGCTATTTTTGTTCTAGTCTATAACCCAGGTCTATGCCATGTACTGTTGCTATACAGCTGGGTATTAAATAAAAAACTCTCAAATGTTTTTTATACACAACCCTTACTGCTTTGTTGCCAATTAATCTAATTAGCTGCAAAATGCTCCCCTACCAAAATTACCTTTTAATAAAAATGGTAAAATTTCTTGGTTTAATCCTTTTAATAAAAATATACAACTTAATATAACATTTGTTTTAATCAAGAAATGTGATTTTTAAGCAGCTATTTAGCACAATTTAGAGCAGGTGGAAGAAGGACTGAGCACTGATCAAGGTTAACAGTGCCACATGCTTAAACTTCACAGGCCTCTCTCCACTGCAGGCACTCTAAAGTGACAAATTTGAAGTTTTATTAGCATATTTCTCTATAAAGATATTGTTTGAGATTTATGTGAAGTTGTCAGAAGACATAAATTAAAAAAGAATGCAGTCAACTCCCAAATAATCACTATGAGTAGCAATGCAGACATGACATGCTGTGGATGTCAAAAATATATTTTATAACAAAAATATATTTCTTACCTTTAAATCTTTCTACAAAGTCTGTCAGCTGCCACTTTGTCAACGTGTTGATGACAAAGCTGTCCATTTATCTGAAACAAATAATAAACGAATTTATACACTCACCAGCATGTCAGGAACAAACTAGCAGTTATTTTGGGACATGGAGAAAGTTCTATCAGGACATGTTACCGCTGATATCCAGGCCATTCATCTCCCTTTTAGGTTCGACGCGACACATGAGCAGAGCACACTCACGCTGCTTCCAGCAGGAAACAGAAACTGAAAGTACGTTTTCTACTTTCAGGTCGTGTGACATTACATCCAATAACACAGCATGTTTAGACCATTGCAAACCTTCTTAGATTCTAACAAACAAACTAGAGACAGAGCTTCTTTTAATAAGTTTTAAAAAAAATGGCGATTTCTTTTCCCACAATGCTGTGCGCAGTTGCACCGCGGACCAGTGACGTCACGCTCCAAAGCTTGCGCTAGCAAGCATACACGAGCTAAGCTAAGCTAACTAAGCTAACAAATTAGCCTGCCGGAGAACAAACCAGTTAGTTAGCTGGGAAACTCAAAATAAACATGACCATACAGTTATGTACATTATAAACTAAGTTCATTCGACAAATGGCCAACAGAAAAGCTGAAAAGCTTTTCTGATAGCTTAAATGATAGCCATTTAGCCCTTATCATTTAAGCGCTAAATGGCTAGCTATGTTGTAGCTACCTAAACTAACAAGCCTTGATCGAGAATAAAAATGAATTACATGTACTTTAATATGTAACACAACACAGACACCATGAATTAGATATATAATGTGCACAAACCTTTTTTCAATGATTTGCTTCGCCTTAAAGATGATCAGTCAACTTCTCTCCAGCACTTGTGTGAGCTCAAGGAGCATCGAGCCTATCTCAGTGACTGGGGTTGCGGGCGCAGTTTGGTGGAGGAGGAGCACGTCTTGTCAACGTGATGACGTTCCAAGCAGAAAATAACCCAGGTGCTGGGTCAAGCGATAGAAAATAACCCTGGTGCTGGGTCAAGTGATGCATGTTGTGTTGATGAATTTTGAATAAGAGGTTAACCCAGCGGATGGGTTGCACAAAAACAACACTGTTCCCATAAAAATAACCCAACTCCCATAAGAATAACTCATATTGGGTTAACAATTTCATAACCCAGCAGTTGGGTTGTTGAAATAACCCAACCTTTTTTAGTGTGTGGACATGTCTCCAGTCCATTACAGGGACACCCAGATAGTTCTCCAGTCCAACACAGGGACATCTGGACATGTCTCCAGTCCATCACAGGACATCTGGACATGTCTCCAGTCCATCACAGGACACCTGGACAGGTCTCCAGTCCATTACAGGGACACCTGGACAGGTCCCCAGTCCATCTCAGGGACATCTGGATATGTCTCCAGTCCATCACAGGGACATCT
>JBBPBX010018355.1:0-17840 GCA_038048925.1 Garcialebias charrua | reverse complement strand
CTGGACAGGTCTCCAGTCCATCACAGGGACATCTGGACATATCTCCAGTTCATCACAAAGACACCTGGACAGGTCTCCAGTCTATTACAGGGGCACCTGGACATGTCCCCAGTCCATCACAGGGACACCTGGACAGGTCTCCAGTCCATTACAGGGACACCTGGACAGGTCTCCAGTCCATCTCAGGGACACCCAGACAGGTCTCCAGTCCAACACAGGGACATCTGGACATGTCCCCAGTCCATCACAGGGACACCTGGACACGTCCCCAGTCTATCACATGGACACCTGGACATGTCTCCAGTCCAACACAGGGATATCTGGACATGTCTCCAGTCCATCACAGGGACACCTGGACAGGTCTCCAGTCCATTACATGGACACCTTGAAATGTCCCCAGTCCATCTCAGGGACACCCATACAGGTCTCCAGTCCAACACAGGGACATCAGGACATGTCCCCAGTCCATCACTGGGACACCTGGACATGTCTCCAGTCCATCGCAGGACACCTGGACATGTCTCCAGTCTAACACAGGGACATCTGGACATGCCCCCAGTCCATCACAGGAACATCTGGACATGTCTCCTGTCCATCACAGGGACACCTGGACATGTCCCCAGTCAATCTCAGGGACACTCAGACAGGTCTCCAGTCCAACACATGGACATATAGACATGTCCCCGGTCCATCTCAGGGACACCTGGACATGTATCCAGTCCATCACAGGACACCTGTACATGTCTCCAGTCTAACACAGGGACATCTGGACATGTCCCCAGTCCATCACAGGAACATCTGGACATGTCTCCAGTCCATCACAGGGACATCTGGACATGTCTCCAGTCCATCACAGGGACATCTGGACATGTCTCAGTCCATAACAGGACACCTGGACATGTCCCCAGTCCATTTCAGGGACAACTGGACAGGTCTCCAGTCCATCACAGGGACACCTGGACATGTCTCCAGTCCATCACAGGGACATCTGGACATGTCTGCAGTCAATCACAGGGACATCTGGACATGTCTCCAGTCCATCACAGAGACACCTGGACATGTCTCCAGTCTATCACAGGGACATCTGGACATGTCTCCAGTTCATCACAGGGACACCTGGACAGGTCTCCAGTCCATCACAGGGACACTTGGACAGGTCTCCAGTCCATCACAGGGACACATGGACAGGTCTCCAGTCCATCACAGGGACACTTGGACAGGTCTCCAGTCCATCACAGGGACACTTGGACAGGTCTCCAGTCCATCACAGGGACACTTGGACAGGTCACCCGTACATCACAGAGACACCTGGACAGGTCTCCCATCAATCACAGAGACACCTGGACTGGTCTCCATTCCAACAGGGGGACATCTGGACATGTCTCCACTCCATCACACGGACACCTGGACATGTCTCCACTCCATCACAGGGACACTTGGACAGGTCTCCAGTAGATCACAGAGACACCTGGACTGGTCTCCAGTCAATCACAGAGACACCTGGACTGGTCTCGAGTCCATCACAGGGACATATGGACATGTCTCCAGTCCATAACAGGGAAACCTGGACAAGTCTCCAGTCCATCACAGGGACATCTGGACATGTCTCCAGTCCATCACAGAGACACCTGGACATGTCTCCAGTCCATCACAGAGACACCTGGACATGTCTCCAGTCCATCACAGAGACACCTGGACATGTCTCCAGTCCATCACAGAGACACCTGGACAGGTCTCCAGTCCATCACAGAGACACCTGGACATGTCTCCAGTCCATCACAGAGACACCTGGACATGTCTCCAGTCCATCACAGAGACACCTGGACATGTCTCCAGTCCATCACAGAGACACCTGGACATGTCTCCAGTCCATCACAGAGACACCTGGACATGTCTCCAGTCCATCACAGAGACACCTGGACATGTCTCCAGTCCATCACAGAGACACCTGGACATGTCTCCAGTCCATCACAGAGACACCTGGACATGTCTCCAGTCCATCACAGAGACACCTGGACATGTCTCCAGTCCATCACAGAGACACCTGGACATGTCTCCAGTCCATCACAGAGACACCTGGACAGGTCTCCAGTCCATCTCAGGGACACCCAGACAGGTCTCCTGTCCAACACAGGGACATCTGGACATGTCTCCAGTCCATCACAGGACATCTGGACATGTCTCCAGTCCATCACAGGACACCTGGACAGGTCTCCAGTCCATTACAGGGACACCTGGACAAGTCCCCAGTCGATCTCAGGGACACCCAGATAGTTCTCCAGTCCAACACAGGGACATCTGGACATGTCCCCAGTCCATCACAGGGACACCTGGACATGTCTCCAGTCCATCACAGGACACCTGGACAGGTCTCCAGTCCAACACATGGACATCTGGACATGTCTCCAGTCCATCACAGGGACATCTGGACATGTTTCCAGTCCATCACAGGGACACCTGGACAGGTCTCCAGTCCATTACATGGACACCTGGACATGTCCCCAGTCCATCTCAGGGACACCCAGACAGGTCTCCAGTCCATCACAGGGACACCTGGACATGTCTCCAGTCCATCACAGGACACCTGGACATGTCTCCAGTCTAACACAGGGACAACTGGACATGTCCCCAGTCCATCACAGGGAAATCTGGACATGTCTCCAGTCCATCACAGGGACATCTGGACATGTCTCCAGTCCATCTCAGGGACACCCAGACAGGTCTCCAGTCCAACACAGGGACATCTGGACATGTCCCCAGTCTATCACAGGGACAGCTGGACATTTCTCCAGTCCATCACAGGACACCTGGACATGTCTCCAGTCTAACACAGGGACATCTGGACATGTCCCCAGTCCATCTCAGGGACACCCAGACAGGTCTCCAGTCCAACACAGGGACATCTGGACATGTCCCCAGTCTATCACAGGGACACCTGGACATTTCTCCAGTCCATCACAGGACACCTGGACATGTCTCCAGTCTAACACAGGGACATCTGGACATGTCCCCAGTCCAACACAGGAACATCTGGACATGTCTCCAGTCCATCACAGGACACCTGGACATGTCTCCAGTCTAAATCATGGACACCTGGACATGTCCCCAGTCCATCTCAGGGACACCCAGACAGGTCTCCAGTCCAACACAGGGACATCTGGACATGTCCCCAGTCTATCACAGGGACACCTGGACATTTCTCCAGTCCATCACAGGACACCTGGAAAGGTCTCCAGTCCATCACAGGAACATCTGGACATGTCTCCAGGACATCTGGACATGTCTCCAGTCCATTACAGGGACACCTGGATATGTCCCCAGTCCATCTCAGGGACACCAAGACAGGTCTCCATTCCAACACAGGGACATCTGGACATGTCTCCAGTCCATCACAGGACACCTGGACAGGTCTCCAGTCCATTACAGGGACACCTGGACAGGTCCCCAGTCCATCTCAGGGACACCCAGATAGTTCTCCAGTCCAACACAGGGACATCTGGACATGTCCCCAGTCCATCACAGGGACACCTGGACATGTCTCCAGTCCATCACAGGACACCTGGACAGGTCTCCAGTCCAACACAGGGACATCTGGACATGTCTCCAGTCCATCACAGGGACATCTTGACATGTCTCCAGTCCACCTCAGGGACACCTGGACAGGTCTACAGTTCTTCACAAGTACACTTGGACAGGTCTCCAGTCCATTACAGGGACATCTGGACATGTCTCCAGTCCATCACAGGGACACCTGGACATGTCTCCAGTCCATCACAGGGACATCTGGACAGGTCTCCAGTCCATCACAAGGACACCTGGACATGTCTCCAGTCCATAACAGGGACACCTGGGCATGTCTCCAGTCCATCACAGGACACCTGGACAGGTCTCCAGTCCATTACAGGGATACCTGGACAGGTCCCCAGTCCATCTCAGGGACATCTGGATATGTCTCCAGTCCATCACAGGGACATCTGGACATGTCCCCAGTCCATCGCAGGGACACCTGGACATGTCTCCAGTCCATCACAGGACACCTGGACAGGTCTCCAGTCCAACAGAGGGACATCTGGACATGTCTCCAGTCCATCACAGGGACATCTTGACATGTCTCCAGTCCACCTCAGGGACACCTGGACATGTCTCCAGTCCATCACAGGGACATCTGGACAGGTCTACAGTTCTTCACAAGTACACTTGGACAGGTCTCCAGTCCATTACAGGGACATCTGGACATGTCTCCAGTCCATCACATGGACACCTGGACATGTCTCCAGTCCATCACAGGGACATCTGGACAGGTCTCCAGTCCATCACAAGGACACCTGGACATGTCTCCAGTCCATAACAGGGACACCTGGGCATGTCTCCAGTCCATCAAGGTACACCTGGACATGTCTCCAGTCCATCACAGGTACACCTGGACATGTCTCCAGTCCATCACAGGTACACCTGGACATGTCCCCTGTCCATCACAGGGACATCTGGACATGTCTCCAGTAGATCACAGAGACACTTGGACAGGTCTCCCGTCAATCACAGAGACACCTGGACTGGTCTCCAGTCCATCACAGGGACATCTGGACATGTCTCCAGTCCATCACACAGACACCTGGACAGGTCTCCAGTCCATCACAAAGACACCTGGACATGTCTCCAGTCCTTCACAGGGACACCTGGACATGTCTCCAGTCCATCACAGCGACAACTGGACATGTCTCCAGTCCATCACAAAGACACCTGGACATGTCTCCAGTCCATCACAAAGACACCTGGACAGGTCTCCAGTCTATTACATGGACTACTAGAAATGTCCCCAGTCCATTACAGGGGCACCTGGACATGTCCCCAGTCCATCACAGGGACACCTGGACAGGTCTCCAGTCAATTACAGGGACACCTGGACATGTCTCCAGTCCATCACACGGACATCTGGACATGTCTCCAGTCCATCACAGAGACACCTGGACATGTCTCCAGTCTATCACAGGGACATCTGGACATGTCTCCAGTTCATCACAGGGACACCTGGACAGGTCTCCAGTCCATTACATGGACACCTTGACATGTCCCCAGTCCATATCAGGGACACCCATACAGGTCTTTAGTCCAACACAGGGACATCTGGACATGCCCCCAGTCCATCACAGGAACATCTGGACATGTCTCCTGTCCATCACAGGGACACCTGGACATGTCCCCGGTCCATCTCAGGGACACTCAGACAGGTCTCCAGTCCAACACATGGACATCTGGACATGTCCCCGGTCCATCTCAGGGACACCTGGACATGTCTCCAGTCCATCACAGGACACCTGGACATGTCTCCAGTCTAACACAGGGACATCTGGACATGTCCCCAGTCCATCACTGGAACATCTGGACATGTCTCCAGTCCATCACAGGGACATATGGACATGTCTCCAGTCCATCACAGGGACATCTGGACATGTCTCAGTCCATAACAGGACACCTGGACATGTCCCCAGTCCATTTCAGGGACACCTGGACAGGTCTCCAGTCCATCACAGGGACACCTGGACATGTCTCTAGTCCATCACAGGGACATCTGGACTTGTCTGCAGTCAATCACAGGGACATCTGGACATGTCTCCAGTCCATCACATGGACATCTGGACATGTCTCCAGTCCATCACAGAGACACCTGGACATGTCTCCAGTCTATCACAGGGACATCTGGACATGTCTCCAGTTCATCACAGGGACACCTGGACAGGTCTCCAGTCCATCACAGGGACACTTGGACAGGTCTCCAGTCCATCACAGGGACACATGGACAGGTCTCCAGTCCATCACAGGGACACTTGGACAGGTCTCCAGTCCATCACAGGGACACTTGGACAGGTCTCCAGTCCATCACAGGGACACTTGGACAGGTCACCCGTACATCACAGAGACACCTGGACAGGTCTCCCGTCAATCACAGAGACACCTGGACTGGTCTCCATTCCAACACGGGGACATCTGGACATGTCTCCACTCCATCACACGGACACCTGGACATGTCTCCACTCCATCACAGGGACACTTGGACAGGTCTCCAGTAGATCACAGAGACACCTGGACTGGTCTCCAGTAGATCACAGGGACACTTGGACAGGTCTCCTGTCAATCACAGAGACACCTGGACTGGTCTCGAGTCCATCACAGGGACATCTGGACATGTCTCCAGTCCATAACAGGGACACCTGGACAGGTCTCCAGTCCATCACAGGGACATCTGGACATGTCTCCAGTCCATCACACAGACACCTGGACAGGTCTCCAGTCCATCACAAAGACACCTGGACATGTCTCCAGTCCATCACAGCGACAACTGGACATGTCTCCAGTCCATCACAAAGACACCTGGACATGTCTCCAGTCCTTCACATAGACACCTGGACATGTCTCCAGTCCATCACAGTGACAACTGGACATGTCTCCAGTCCATCACAAAGACACCTGGAAAGGTCTCCAGTCCATCACAGGGACATCTGTACAGGTCTCCAGTCCATCACAGGGACATCTGGACATGTCTCCAGTCCATCACAAAGACACCTGGACAGGTCTCGAGTCCATCACAGAGACATCTGGACATGTATACAGTCCATCACAGGGACACCTGGACAGGTCTCAAGTCCATTACATGGACTACTAGACATGTCTCCAGTCCATCACAGGGACATCTGGACAGGTCTCCAGTCCATCTCAGGGACACTCAGACAGGTCTCCTGTCCAACACAGGGACATCTGGACATGTCTCCAGTCCATCACAGGACATCTGGACAGGTCTCCAGTCCATTACAGGGACACCTGGACAGGTCCCCAGTCCATCTCAGGGACATCTGGATATGTCTCCAGTCCATCACAGGGACACCTGGACATGTCTCCAGTCCATTACAGGGACACCCAGATAGTTCTCCAGTCCAACACAGGGACATCTGGACATGTCTCCAGTCCATCACAGGACATCTGGACATGTCTCCAGTCCATCACAGGGACACCTGGACAGGTCTCCAGTCCATCACAGGGACATCTGGACAGGTCTCCAGTCCATCACAGGGACATCTGGACATGTCCCCAGTCCATCACAGGGACACCTGGACATGTCTCCAGTCCATCACAGGACACCTGGACAGGTCTCCAGTCCAACACAGGGACATCTGGACATGTCTCCAGTCCATCACAGGGACATCTTGACATGTCTCCAGTCCACCTCAGGGACACCTGGACAGGTCTACAGTTCTTCACAAGCACACTTGGACAGGTCTCCAGTCCATTACAGGGACACCTGGACAGGTCCCCAGTCCATCTCAGGGACATCTGGATATGTCTCCAGTCCATCACAGGGACATCTGGACATGTCCCCAGTCCATCACAGAGACACCTGGACATGTCTCCAGTCCATCACAGGACACCTGGACAGGTCTCCAGTCCAACACAGGGACATCTGGACATGTCTCCAGTCCACCTCAGGGACACCTGGACAGGTCTACAGTTCTTCACAAGTACACTTGGACAGGTCTCCAGTCCATTACAGGGACATCTGGACATGTCTCCAGTCCATCACAGGGACACCTGGACATGTCTCCAGTCCATCACAGGGACATCTGGACAGGTCTCCAGTCCATCACAAGGACACCTGGACATGTCTCCAGTCCATAACAGGGACACCTGGGCATGTCTCCAGTCCATCAAGGTACACCTGGACATGTCTCCAGTCCATCACAGGTACACCTGGACATGTCTCCAGTCCATCACAGGTACACCTGGACATGTCCCCTGTCCATCACAGGGACATCTGGACATGTCTCCAGTAGATCACAGAGACACTTGGACAGGTCTCCCGTCAATCACAGAGACACCTGGACTGGTCTCCAGTCCATCACAGGGACATCTGGACATGTCTCCAGTCCATCACACAGACACCTGGACAGGTCTCCAGTCCATCACAGCGACAACTGGACATGTCTCCAGTCCATCACAAAGACACCTGGACATGTCTCCAGTCCATCACAAAGACACCTGGACAGGTCTCCAGTCTATTACATGGACTACTAGACATGTCCCCAGTCCATTACAGGGGCACCTGGACATGTCCCCAGTCCATCACAGGGACACCTGGACAGGTCTCCAGTCCATCTCAGGGACACCCAGACATGTCCCCAGTCCATCACAGGGACACCTGGACACGTCCCCAGTCTATCACATGGACACCTGGACATGTCTCCAGTCCTTCACAGGACACCTGGACAGGTCTCCAGTCCATTACATGGACTACTAGACATGTCCCCAGTCCATTACAGGGGCACATGGACATGTCCCCAGTCCATCACAGGGACACCTGGATAGGTCTCCAGTCCATTACAGGGACACCTGGACAGGTCTCCAGTCCATCACAGGACACCTGGACAGGTCTCCAGTCCAACACAGGGACATCTGGACATGTCTCCAGTCAATCACAGGGATATCTGGACATGTCTCCAGTCCATCACAGGGACACCTGGACAGGTCTCCAGTCCATTACATGGACACCTTGACATGTCCCCAGTCCATCTCAGGGACACCCATACAGGTCTCCAGTCCAACACAGGGACATCAGGACATGTCCCCAGTCCATCACTGGGACACCTGGACATGTCTCCAGTCCATCGCAGGACACCTGGACATGTCTCCAGTCTAACACAGGGGCACATGGACATGTCCCCAGTCCATCACAGGGACACCTGGATAGGTCTCCAGTCCATTACAGGGACACCTGGACAGGTCTCCAGTCCATCTCAGGGACACCCAGACAGGTCTCAAGTCCAACACAGGGACATCTGGACATGTCCCCAGTCCATCACAGGGACACCTGGACACGTCCCCAGTCTATCACATGGACACCTGGACATGTCTCCAGTCCATCACAGGACACCTGGACAGGTCTCCAGTCCAACACAGGGACATCTGGACATGTCTCCAGTCAATCACAGGGATATCTGGACATGTCTCCAGTCCATCACAGGGACACCTGGACAGGTCTCCAGTCCATTACATGGACACCTTGACATGTCCCCAGTCCATCTCAGGGACACCCATACAGGTCTCCAGTCCAACACAGGGACATCAGGACATGTCCCCAGTCCATCACAGGGACACCTGGACACGTCCCCAGTCTATCACATGGACACCTGGACATGTCTCCAGTCCATCACAGGACACCTGGACATGTCTCCAGTCCATCGCAGGACACCTGGACATGTCTCCAGTCTAACACAGGAACATCTGGACATGTCTCCTGTCCATCACAGGGACACCTTGACATGTCCCCAGTCCATCTCAGGGACACTCAGACAGGTCTCCAGTCCAACACATGGACATCTGGACATGTCCTCGGTCCATCTCAGGGACACCTGGACATGTCTCCAGTCCATCACAGGACACCTGGACATGTCTCCAGTCTAACACAGGGACATCTGGACATGTCCCCAGTCCATCACTGGAACATCTGGACATGTCTCCAGTCCATCACAGGGACATATGGACATGTCTCCAGTCCATCACAGGGACATCTGGACATGTCTCAGTCCATAACAGGACACCTGGACATGTCCCCAGTCCATTTCAGGGAAACCTGGACAGGTCTCCAGTCCATCACAGGGACACCTGGACATGTCTCTAGTCCATCACAGGGACATCTGGACTTGTCTGCAGTCAATCACAGGGACATCTGGACATGTCTCCAGTCCATCACATGGACATCTGGACATGTCTCCAGTCCATCACAGAGACACCTGGACAAGTCTCCAGTCTATCACAGGGACATCTGGACATGTCTCCAGTTCATCACAGGGACACCTGGACAGGTCTCCAGTCCATCACAGGGACACTTGGACAGGTCTCCAGTCCATCACAGGGACATGGGACACTTGGACAGGTCTCCAGTCCATCACAGGGACACTTGGACAGGTCTCCAGTCCATCACAGGGACACTTGGACAGGTCACCCATACATCACAGAGACACCTGGACAGGTCTCCCGTCAATCACAGAGACACATGGACTGGTCTCCATTCCAACACGGGGACATCTGGACATGTCTCCACTCCATCACACGGACACCTGGACATGTCTCCACTCCATCACAGGGACACTTGGACAGGTCTCCAGTAGATCACAGAGACACCTGGACTGGTCTCCAGTAGATCACAGGGACACTTGGACAGGTCTCCTGTCAATCACAGAGACACCTGGACTGGTCTCCAGTCCATCACAGGGACATCTGGACATGTCTCCAGTCCATAACAGGGACACCTGGACAGGTCTCCAGTCCATCACAGGGACATCTGGACATGTCTCCAGTCCATCACACAGACACCTGGACAGGTCTCCAGTCCATCACAAAGACACCTGGACATGTCTCCAGTCCTTCACATAGACACCTGGACATGTCTCCAGTCCATCACAGTGACAACTGGACATGTCTCCAGTCCATCACAAAGACACCTGGAAAGGTCTCCAGTCCATCACAGGGACATCTGTACAGGTCTCCAGTCCATCACAGGGACATCTGGACATGTCTCCAGTCCATCACAAAGACACCTGGACAGGTCTCGAGTCCATCACAGAGACATCTGGACACGTATACAGTCCATCACAGGGACACCTGGACAGGTCTCAAGTCCATTACATGGACTACTAGACATGTCTCCAGTCCATCACAGCGACAACTGGACATGTCTCCAGTCCATCACAAAGACACCTGGAAAGGTCTCCAGTCCATCACAGGGACATCTGGACAGGTCTCCAGTCCATCTCAGGGACACCCAGACAGGTCTCCTGTCCAAAACAGGGACATCTGGACATGTCTCCAGTCCATCACAGGACATCTGGACAGGTCTCCAGTCCATTACAGGGACACCTGGACAGGTCCCCAGTCCATCTCAGGGACATCTGGATATGTCTCCAGTCCATCACAGGGACACCTGGACATGTCTCCAGTCCATTACAGGGACACCCAGATAGTTCTCCAGTCCAACACAGGGACATCTGGACATGTCTCCAGTCCATCACAGGACATCTGGACATGTCTCCAGTCCATCACATGACACCTGGACAGGTCTCCAGTCCATTACAGGGACATCTGGACAGGTCCCCAGTCCATCTCAGGGACATCTGGATATGTCTCCAGTCCATCACAGGGACATCTGGACATGTCCCCAGTCCATCACAGGGACACCTGGACATGTCTCCAGTCCATCACAGGACACCTGGACAGGTCTCCAGTCCAACACAGGGACATCTGGACATGTCTCCAGTCCATCACAGGGACATCTTGACATGTCTCCAGTCCACCTCAGGGACACCTGGACAGGTCTACAGTTCTTCACAAGTACACTTGGACAGGTCTCCAGTCCATTACAGGGACATCTGGACATGTCTCCAGTCCATCACAGGGACACCTGGACATGTCTCCAGTCCATCACAGGGACATCTGGACAGGTCTCCAGTCCATCACAAGGACACCTGGACATGTCTCCAGTCCATAACAGGGACACCTGGGCATGTCTCCAGTCCATCACAGGACACCTGGACAGGTCTCCAGTCCATTACAGGGATACCTGGACAGGTCCCCAGTCCATCTCAGGGACATCTGGATATGTCTCCAGTCCATCACAGGGACATCTGGACATGTCCCCAGTCCATCGCAGGGACACCTGGACATGTCTCCAGTCCATCACAGGACACCTGGACAGGTCTCCAGTCCAACACAGGGACATCTGGACATGTCTCCAGTCCATCACAGGGACATCTTGACATGTCTCCAGTCCACCTCAGGGACACCTGGACAGGTCTACAGTTCTTCACAAGTACACTTGGACAGGTCTCCAGTCCATTACAGGGACATCTGGACATGTCTCCAGTCCATCACAGGGACACCTGGACATGTCTCTAGTCCATCACAGGGACATCTGGACAGGTCTCCAGTCCATCACAAGGACACCTGGACATGTCTCCAGTCCATAACAGGGACACCTGGGCATGTCTCCAGTCCATCAAGGTACACCTGGACATGTCTCCAGTCCATCACAGGTACACCTGGACATGTCTCCAGTCCATCACAGGTACACCTGGACATGTCCCCTGTCCATCACAGGGACATCTGGACATGTCTCCAGTAGATCACAGAGACACTTGGACAGGTCTCCCGTCAATCACAGAGACACCTGGACTGGTCTCCAGTCCATCACAGGGACATCTGGACATGTCTCCAGTCCATCACACAGACACCTGGACAGGTCTCCAGTCCATCACAAAGACACCTGGACATGTCTCCAGTCCTTCACAGGGACACCTGGACATGTCTCCAGTCCATCACAGCGACAACTGGACATGTCTCCAGTCCATCACAAAGACACCTGGACATGTCTCCAGTCCATCACAAAGACACCTGGACAGGTCTCCAGTCTATTACATGGACTACTAGACATGTCCCCAGTCCATTACAGGGGCACCTGGACATGTCCCCAGTCCATCACAGGGACACCTGGATAGGTCTCCAGTCCATTACAGGGACACCTGGACAGGTCTCCAGTCCATCTCAGGGACACCCAGACAGGTCTCCAGTCCAACACAGGGACATCTGGACATGTCCCCAGTCCATCACAGGGACACCTGGACACGTCCCCAGTCTATCACATGGACACCTGGACACGTCCCCAGTCTATCACATGGACACCTGGACATGTCTCCAGTCCAATACAGGACACCTGGACAGGTCTCCAGTCCAAAACAGGGACATCTGGACATGTCTCCAGTCAATCACAGGGATATCTGGACATGTCTCCAGTCCATCACAGGGACACCTGGACAGGTCTCCAGTCCATGTCAGGGACACCCATACAGGTCTCCAGTCCAACACAGGGACATCAGGACATGTCCCCAGTCCATCACTGTGACACCTGGACATGTCTCCAGTCCATCGGAGGACACCTGGACATGTCTCCAGTCTAACACAGGGACACCTGGACACGTCCCCAGTCTATCACATGGACACCTGGACATGTCTCCAGTCCATCACAGGACACCTGGACAGGTCTCCAGTCCAAAACAGGGACACCTGGACAGGTCTCCAGTCCATTACATGGACTACTAGACATGTCCCCAGTCCATTACAGGGGCACCTGGATAGGTCTCCAGTCCATTACAGGGACACCTGGACAGGTCTCCAGTCCATCACAGGGACACCTGGATAGGTCTACAGTCCATTACAAGGACACCTGGACAGGTCTCCAGTCCATCACAGGGACACCTGGACAGGTCTCCAGTCCATCACAGGGACACCTGGACAGGTCTCCAGTCCATCACAGGGACACCTGGACAGGTCTCCAGTCCATCACAGGGACACCTGGACAGGTCTCCAGTCCATCACAGGGACACCTGGACAGGTCTCCAGTCCATCACAGGGACACCTGGACAGGTCTCCAGTCCATCACAGGGACACCTGGACAGGTCTCCAGTCCATCACAGGGACACCTGGACAGGTCTCCAGTCCATCACAGGGACACCTGGACAGGTCTCCAGTCCATCACAGGGACACCTGGACAGGTCTCCAGTCCATCACAGGGACATCTGGACATGTCCCCAGTCCATCACAGGGACACCTGGATAGGTCTCAGTCCATTACAAGGACACCTGGACAGGTCTCCAGTCCATCTCAGGGACACCCAGACAGGTCTCAAGTCCAACACAGGGACATCTGGACATGTCCCCAGTCCATCACAGGGACACCTGGACACGTCCCCAGTCTATCACATGGACACCTGGACATGTCTCCAGTCCATCACAGGACACCTGGACAGGTCTCCAGTCCAACACAGGGACATCTGGACATGTCTCCAGTCAATCACAGGGATATCTGGACATGTCTCCAGTCCATCACAGGGACACCTGGACAGGTCTCCAGTCCATCACAGGGACACCTGGACAGGTCTCCAGTCCATTACATGGACACCTTGACATGTCCCCAGTCCATCTCAGGGACACCCATACAGGTCTCCAGTCCAACACAGGGACATCAGGACATGTCCCCAGTCCATCACTGGGACACCTGGACATGTCTCCAGTCCATCGCAGGACACCTGGACATGTCTCCAGTCTAACACAGGAACATCTGGACATGTCTCCTGTCCATCACAGGGACACCTTGACATGTCCCCAGTCCATCTCAGGGACACTCAGACAGGTCTCCAGTCCAACACATGGACATCTGGACATGTCCTCGGTCCATCTCAGGGACACCTGGACATGTCTCCAGTCCATCACAGGACACCTGGACATGTCTCCAGTCTAACACAGGGACATCTGGACATGTCCCCAGTCCATCACTGGAACATCTGGACATGTCTCCAGTCCATCACAGGGACATATGGACATGTCTCCAGTCCATCACAGGGACATCTGGACATGTCTCAGTCCATAACAGGACACCTGGACATGTCCCCAGTCCATTTCAGGGACACCTGGACAGGTCTCCAGTCCATCACAGGGACACCTGGACATGTCTCTAGTCCATCACAGGGACATCTGGACTTGTCTGCAGTCAATCACAGGGACATCTGGACATGTCTCCAGTCCATCACATGGACATCTGGACATGTCTCCAGTCCATCACAGAGACACCTGGACATGTCTCCAGTCTATCACAGGGACATCTGGACATGTCTCCAGTTCATCACAGGGACACCTGGACAGGTCTCCAGTCCATCACAGGGACACTTGGACAGGTCTCCAGTCCATCACAGGGACACATGGACAGGTCTCCAGTCCATCACAGGGACACTTGGACAGGTCTCCAGTCCATCACAGGGACACTTGGACAGGTCTCCAGTCCATCACAGAGACACCTGGACAGGTCTCCAGTCCATCACAGAGACACCTGGACAGGTCTCCAGTCCATCACAGGGACACCTGGACAGGTCTCCAGTCCATCACAGGGACACCTGGACAGGTCTCCAGTCCATCACAGGGACATCTGGACATGTCTCCAGTCCATCACAGAGACACCTGGACAGGTCTCCAGTCCATCACAGGGACACTTGGACAGGTCTCCAGTAGATCACAGAGACACCTGGACTGGTCTCCAGTAGATCACAGGGACACTTGGACAGGTCTCCTGTCAATCACAGAGACACCTGGACTGGTCTCCAGTCCATCACAGGGACATCTGGACATGTCTCCAGTCCATAACAGGGACACCTGGACAGGTCTCCAGTCCATCACAGGGACATCTGGACATGTCTCCAGTCCATCACCAGACACCTGGACAGGTCTCCAGTCCATCACAAAGACAACTGGACATGTCTCCAGTCCATCACAAAGACACCTGGACATGTCTCCAGTCCTTCACATAGACACCTGGACATGTCTCCAGTCCATCACAGTGACAACTGGACATGTCTCCAGTCCATCACAAAGACACCTGGAAAGGTCTCCAGTCCATCACAGGGACATCTGTACAGGTCTCCAGTCCATCACAGGGACATCTGGACATGTCTCCAGTCCATCACAAAGACACCTGGACATGTCTCCAGTCCATCACAAAGACACCTGGAAAGGTCTCCAGTCCATCACAGGGACATCTGGACAGGTCTCCAGTCCATCTCAGGGACACCCAGACAGGTCTCCTGTCCAACACAGGGACATCTGGACATGTCTCCAGTCCATCACAGGACATCTGGACAGGTCTCCAGTCCATTACAGGGACACCTGGACAGGTCCCCAGTCCATCTCAGGGACATCTGGATATGTCTCCAGTCCATCACAGGGACACCTGCACACTAAAAACAGTTGGGTTAAAAATAACCCAATATGGGTTATATTAAACCCAGCTGCTGGGTTATTATAGGACCAGCCCAGCAGTAGTTAATTTGACCCAGCATGTTGGGTTGATCCATTATAACCCAACGGTTGAGTTAAAATATTCTACCCAAATGCTGGGTCAAATTAACTGCAAATTTGGGCAGTTTCAACCACACATATGTGTTATATATTCTACCCATATGCTGGGTCAAATTAATTAAAATTCTGGGTTGTTTCAACCACACATATGTGTTATATATTCTACCCATATGCTGGGTCAAATTAATTAAAATTCTGGGTTGTTTCAACCACACATATGTGTTATATATTCTACCCATATGCTGGGTCAAATTAATTAAAATTCTGGGTTGTTTCAACTACATTATTTGTTATTTAATCTGCCCATATACTGGGTCAAATTAATTAAAATTCTGGGTTGTTTCAACTACATTATTTGTTATTTAATCTGCCCATATACTGGGTCAAATTAATTAAAATTCTGGGTTGTTTCAACTACATTATTTGTTATTTAATCTGCCCATATACTGGGTCAAATTAATAAAAATTCTGGGTTGTTTCAACTACATTGTTAAGTCAAACTAATTAAAATGGTGTGTTATTTTACCACATTTGTTCAGTTAACTATCCTAATGCTTGGTCAAATTAACCGAAATGACAGATTAGTTATAACACAGTACAATGTTTCAGAAAATAAATTGCTAGACTACCCATTTCTATACTCAGTTCAGGAGCAAATCTCTTACAACATAATAATCCTAGATGTGGTCATGCAAAGCACATGATGCAATAAACACGTAAACAATACTGGGATTTTTACAAGGTGCTGCCTTGTAATTTATTAAAACTTGATGTCAACAATGTAAAAACTAATTATTGAAAAAGTTCAAATTATTGAAATTAAAACAGTAATGTAACACTTCAAATTAGTGTCATTAAAACAATGCTTAACAACTAAACATTTAACAGGTCTAATGTCAAATTGTCCTTGAGGTTCTTAGTTCTCTTGGCATGCAAATATTCTAGTTTGAAGAAACTTTACCAGTTTGGACTCCCCTCCTGGCACTTCATAGACCACACACTGCAGAAGTTCCCACACATGTTCACATTCCTTTGGGTATTTAATGTCCAAGATAAAGAAGGCCTTGAAGCAGACATCAATGGCCTGAAGCAGAGTATCGTGCTCGAAAGCCTGTCCAGCAGTGATGACAAAGGTCTGAGATGTATGCTGATCATCATTTCCCAGTGTCAGAGCATAGAGGTAAGGTCTGGATACCATAGCCTCATGGAGGTACTCCACCATATTTGTTCCAGGCTAAAAAAAAAGAGAAAGAATACATAAGAGTAAGTGAGTGTAAGAAAGGACCAAATGATAGTTTTCAGATAAAGGTTAGGTTTCCCAATTAGATGTACTGTAGGACTTACAGGCTTATGATCGATGAAGGCCAAGCTGCATTCTTTAATGGTGTGGCGAACCATTTTTGCACCACGGCCACGGCCAACTTTGTAAGCGGTTGGAGGAAGCAAGGCTGGCAGCTGCCTCAGAGCAAGTTCCCCAACAGCATCTGTATGAAGAAGACACAGGTATCAATATAAGGGCTGGGTTAAAAAAATAAAAGAAATTGATTTAATTGATCTTGGATTGATTTCATTTAAATTTGGGAAAATCTATTCACAGGACATGAGACCAATTGTTCCACATTGCTTTTTGTGTGTGCATTTCTGTATTGTGTCACTCCTGGATTGCTTAAAGATAACAAAGAACTTTGTTTGCAAAGATTTGGTGTGGCGCTTGAACCAAACAATGGTATGTAAACATCTGACTGAAACACTTCTCCCAGGCCTGTATAAATGTGTGAAAAACGACATTCTAACAAAATGTTTTAGTTTTGTTACAAATATTATTTTTATACTTCAAGAAATGTCTTAATGAAATAAACAGTGATGAAATGTTTTAGTTTTATTATTTGTTTTACT
>JBBPBX010018354.1:19731-45708 GCA_038048925.1 Garcialebias charrua | reverse complement strand
CTTCTCATAAAATGCATCTTAATCTGCAGAGATTAGAAAAGGTTTTGTATCGCCCACAGAATCAGGTGGATTATACCACTCACCTGCAGCACACCTAATAAAATCCTCCCCATTAGCCTGCATATCTGAGGAAAAACAGGCCCGAGTGCTCACACTCAAACAGCCAACAAAGGCTTTCTCTTGAGCACGGGTGTCCAAAGTGCGACCCGTGGGCCGTTTGCGGCCCTTACAGTAATTGTGTGCGGTCCACGACTGCAGTTCAAGAATGGTATCATTTGGTCCAGAAAGCTTAAAAGATCGATGCAGACTTTCTGCAAATTAGTTGGTGATCCTTTTTATACAATGTTTAGGTTAAACAGCAAAACGGATGAATAGCAATCTTCTCAAAATGAGCAATATTAAACAAAATACAAAACTTTGGCTATAATCTTTTATTTTCACTTCATGGTGCAAAGCACAAAAATCCTTTACCGATTTCTACCAAAAAGGAGCCTTTTAGATAATGATTCATAAAACTTGATGAAATGTTGGTTAATAAAATGATCAAGAGGAAAATTTGACATTTTTAAATAAATACAACGTGGTCATCTGTATACGAGTTGATCAACTTTATCAAACCTTCTAGGAATCTGATTTAGCAACTGACAGCTGGACGATTTTTCAGAACTTCCATCAGCCTTTTGGGCCGTCCGTGGTCACATGGTTACACTTTTGTTGAAGAGACCAGACAAAAATGAACTTTCCACACACAAGAAAACAGCAAACATAGACCCAATAAATCAAATAAATCAAATATTTTTAACAAAAGTTATAAGCTTAGTACCCTGATGCATGCTCAATAATCCAGGTAGAAAAATCCAAAAAAGCTAAGTCTGGTCCTCTGGACCAGACTTAGCTTTAGCCCTCTTAGCTTAGCCCTCTTCACCCCGTACCTGATCTGGGTGGAGGCAACCAACTATTTAGGATCAGTGACCTCTGACCTCTGTTTCGTGGACATCCTTGATGTTGGTAAGAAATGAAGCCTTCTGTTTTGAAAGTATTGGTTGACGAAAGACGAAATGTTTCTACCGTTTTTTGTTTTTTTTTGCTTTGTTTTGTTTTGTTTTTTGAATGTCCAGAGGACCAGACTTAGCTTTTTTGGATTATAAGCTTAGTGTTTATGAGGCTTTTAATGTTTTGGATCTACAAAAATACAGTACTGTTCACATTGAGAGTTAAATTCATATATTTGTGGACCACGAGTCCTTTCATCTGGATAGTTTTGACCCAAATATGAAAAAGTTTGGACACCCCTGCTCTTGAGTATTAACCATAAAAGCACACCTTATGTTGTGGTATGGGAAAAAAAATAGCATTCAAGGATTTTACTAACAAACTGGAGTGACCTTTGAGAGCGCTCCATAAAACCACTTCATTACCACGTCTTACATGCTGCATGTGCTGAGCTGCTGCTTTGTTGTGGTCTGAGCCAAAAATAACAGAAATAAAGTTAGCAGCACAGCCCAACAACCATTATGATTCAATGAAAACTCTCACAGTTGGCTTTTTTATCAGTTTTTTTTTTTTACATTACTGTACATCTAATCTGTGTTAAATAATGCACTTAAACATGAGGATTAATAACTCTATGTTTAATAAATGGTAAATGTATGTAAGATTAGACTTTAGTTAAAAAATACAATCATATGACTCTTCCTCATTAAATACAAAATGAAAGCCTGTTGTTCTGTTTAAACACAGATGTTGCAGTGATCTCCCCTCAGGACCCTGTCCTGCATATTGGCTCCAGCTTGACAGCCACCTGCACGCTCGGCCCCGAACTCGGCCTCCACCCCAGCTCGTTGTATTGGACCCTGAACGGGCTGCGCCTGCCCAGCAGCACCTACAGCATCCTGTCCTCCAGCACCCTGAGTGTCACCCTTCACAGCCTCGGAGGCTCCCAGCAGCAGTCAGGAGACAACCTGGTGTGTCATGCTGCAGATGGACGAATCCTAGCTGGGTCTTGTCTCTACGTGGGCAGTAAGTGGAGGCTGACTTGGAAGATGGGGTTAATGCTGCGTGAATAGCAAGACTGCTAAGAGACTGGTAAAAATAAGTGATAAATTGGTGTTCTGTTCCTGATAGTGCTCAGTGCAGATTAAACAGAATTAACTTACACCGCATTTGGCAATAAATGCAATAGGATTTTTTTGTAAAACACATAAATACATCATTAGTCTAAAGAAGAGATAAAGTAGCTGCATGTTGTTTTTCAACATGCAAATGTCAGGCAGATGTTTTTGTCTCTTTCTCTGTGTTTCTGAGAGCAGCTAATGAAAGAAATGTTCATTCCACTTAGGAATGTTGCCCAAAGTACAACTTTTAGATTTAAGGATAATATTAAGAAAAGCAAAATGTCCTGAAGCAAAAGTTTGGGCATGTGACATAGTTAAATCTTAGTCGTCGTTTCTTATTTTGAGCCAGTTTTACAGATGGAGGATGAATTAAATTACACTGAGGATTAAATAAATCCCCATAACACATTTTTGCTGGTTGATGGGACAACTTTTAAGGTAGAGCGCAAATAATACAGTTGGAAAGTCTGATAAATATTTTATAATGTGTACCGGTACTTCTTTTTCTACTCAAGTTTTTGGGAATTCCTTTTTAAAAAATCTGCCTTTTTTATATACTGTATACCAATGTGTTTGCATGATTTTGTGAAAAATATTATTAATACCAGTTCCCAATAAAGCCAGTTTTATTCCTTAGCAGATAACTGACCAAACCCCTATAAATGAATGTTTGTTGTTTGTAAAATCTATAATTTTACATTAACATGTATTTTTTTTTTCTTTTTTAAATGTCAAAATGAAGTTGTTTTAAAGCTGAATTTTACATTTTACAATCCAAAAATAGAATTTTACAATATTTTCTGCAAATCTTGTTTTTTGTTTCAATTGCTTTCCAGTGCCTCCAGAGAAACCAGTAAACTTGACCTGTTGGTCCCACAATGCAAAGGACTTAACCTGCAAGTGGAAGTCGGGTGGGTGGGGTGAGACCCATATTGGAACCAAATACACCCTGAAGTACAAACTGAGGTGTGTGTCTGTTCCTTGTAGCAGATAAAGGAGCTCCTAGGCTCCAACCCAAGCTGCACTCTGACGGTCAGACAGGCTGATGCTGGTCAATCACTGTTCCGCTCTGTGCTCAGGTGGCATGAAAGAGAAAAGGAGTGTGAAAACAACAGGTCAGAAAGACAGGAATACTTCTGCTCCATCTCAGGAAACATCGCCCTCTTCACCCCGTACCTGATCTGGGTGGAGGCAACCAACTATTTAGGATCAGTGACCTCTGACCTCTGCTCCCTGGACATCCTTGATGTTGGTAAGAAATGAAGCCTTCTGTTTTGAAAGTATTGGGCAAATTATGCATTGACCTTCATACAATTTTTACTTAGAAATTTTAGAAAAAACATTTTTTAGATGTGCAAAGAAATTAAATGGTAAATAAACTGTATTTATGTAGCACCTTTCTATCTTATCAAGATACTCAAAGTGCTTTACAAAACAATCTGTGCCTCATTTACCCATTCATACAGCACTCTACTAGATCTATACAAAGACTAATCAGTGCTTTATCACATTCATGTGATGGGACACACATCGGAGGCAATGAGGGTTTCAGTGTCTTGCCCAGGAACACTTCAGCATGTGACTGCTGCTGGAATTGATCCCCCAGCACTCACATTGGAGGACAACTACTCCAACCACTCATCCACTGCCACAAATTAACAGTGAACAAGTGAACAGATCACCTTCTCATCCTGCAAAATAAAAAAGGGAGCGAAAACGCATTTTTTGTGAACATGCATGCTGAATGATGAATAAATTTGCTGAAAATTGCACAAAAAATATGAAAGTTGTTTGTTAAAGAAGAAGAATACTAGATTAAATTTAAAAGGTGCAAAACAATAGTGAAAAGCCGAAAGTAACAAAAGCAGCAAAAAAGCATGCAAAAAGTAGAAAAAGACTGGCAAGAAGCTAAAACTAGAAGGTTAGCTTTAGAATCTAAGCTAGTTAAAAGCTGGCTAAAAGCTAAAAGTAGTAAAAAAACAAGATAGCCAGAAAGCTAAAAAATAGAATAAAGGTAGCTAAAAGCTGAAAGTATAGCAAACACAATTTTTTTTAATGCAGAACAGCATTCATATATTTAAAAATAAAATTTTATTTGTTTAAAAATGCATTTACCATATCATACCATTTTATTTATAGAGCACTTAAAACAGCGACAAGGCCAACCAAAGTGCCGTACAAACAAACAAAAACAGGCAACACATAGGCAACATACAAAATGAAGTAAAATCAGAATACACACTTCCGGTTTGTCATGCGAACAGGGTAGACGTGTCAACGAGCTGCTCCGGTGACATCCAAACTTTTTAATTAACACCACCCCACAGACGGCTATTTTCTTTTTTTTTTTTTTTTTTTTTTTATTTATCAGGAGAACATACAACAATTAACAATACATATATTTTACGAAACTTACATGACTTCTCCAAATAACTTTTTTTTCTCCCCTTTTCTCCCCTCCCTCCCCCCTCCCACAACCAAACATATCACACCCCACTAACCTAACCAAAAACAAGACGGAATGAACAAAAAAATAAATAATAAATAAATAAATAAATAAATAAATAAATAAAAATAAAAAAAAATAAAATAAAAATAAAAATAAAATAAATAAAAAAAGGGGGGGGAGGAGGGGGGATAGGACGGCATCAAAAAACTAAAAGGAAACGAGTGTTTTACCCATTCATTTATTCTTCAGAGTTAAGTCACATGGTAGTGTGATGAGTTAGTCCCATCAGTCTGTGCATTGAGCATGAATCAGGGTATCAGTCTGTATGTTGTGAAGGCAAAGATTTTACATATGACACAAAGGGTGCCCATTTATAAGTAAATTTTTCAGAACTACCTTTCACTGTTAATGAAATTTTTTCTATTTTCAAGAATGATCTTACGGTGTTAAGCCATTGCGATGTGGATGGAGGTGTGGGAGATTTCCACGCGAGCAAAATACAGCGCCTGGCAAGGAGAGAACAGAAGGCTAGGACCTCCCTCTGCTGGCGGGATAGGTTAAGTGTGGTCCCTGGAACTCCAAAAATGGCAATAAGTGGATCATTCTGAATCTGGATCTTAAAAACTCCTGAGAGTATGGAGAAGAAGTATTTCCAGAACCCTTGTAATTTTGGGCAGAAGAAGAACATATGACTTAAGTTGCAAGGTGAGGCCTGACATCTATCACATTGATCTGAAATTGAAGGGAAAATTTTTGATAGACGGGACTTTGAAAAATGTACTCTATTTATTACTTTAAACTGTATTAATTGTAGTCTGGCACATGGTGTACTCTGGCGTATGCTGAGAATAACTTTATCCCACCATGACTCTGACAGTTCAACACCCAATTCCCGTTCCCATGCAGTTCTGGTTTTACCTGATGAGTCGGCCTCAATTGCCATAAGTTTTCCATAAATAATAGAAAGAGGAGATTTCAGATTAGGCTTCAAAGCTAGGAATTCGACCCATGGTGGGTCAGTAGGCAAAGTTGGAAAATTTGGAAACCGTGATGAAACGCAATGTCTAATTTGGAAATAAAGAAACAAATGTGAAGTGGGTAGATTAAATTTAGAAGACAATTCTGAAAAACTAAGGAACAAACCATCTTCGTAAAGGTCTCTCATTGTTCTAATACCTCTCTCATGCCAAATTCTATAGGCAGCATTAGTAGATGCTGGAGAGAAAATGTGATTCTTTAATAACGGCATTTTATTAGATGGTAATACAAATTTAAAATGGGACCTAAATTGTGACCAGATCCTGAGTGTGGAAAGCACTATAGGATTTGTAGTAACAGAGGATAGTTTAATTGGTAATGATGAATAAATAATTGAGGCAGGTGAAAAAGATGCAGAAATCGATTGAACTTCAAGTTTGCACCAAATCAGATCCGGTGAATTTAACCAATAATTCAGTTTATGAATATGCGAGGACCAGTAATACATTGTAAAATTGGGTAGAGAAAGACCACCATTTGTGGTGAACTGTTGTAATAAAGAAAGTCTCATTCTGGGGGCCTTTCCATTCCACAAAAAGGAAGAGACCATCTGATCCAGGGACCTGAAGAACTGTTTGGGCAAAAACAGAGGGATGTTTTGATATAAAAACAGAAGTCTAGGTAGCACATTCATTTTGATAATATTAATCCTGCCTATTAGTGAGAGAGGGAGAGAGTTCCACCTCTGAAGGTCTGATGCAATTTGGGAGACTAGTGGGGTATAATTCTGAGAAAACATCGAGGGCAGAGTACGTGCAATATTAATTCCCAAATATCTAAACCCCGAGGGACTGAGCCTAAAAGGGATATCAGAAGGCTTAAGCTTTAAAGCTAATGAATTCACTGGGTAGCATTCGGTTTTAAGTGAATTAATTTTATAGCCGGAATACGATCCAAATTTTTCCAGAGTATTTAAAATTGGGGGAAGGCTACATAATGGGTCAGAAACATACAGGAGAAGGTCATCTGCATATAAGGACAGTTTAAGCTCGACGCCAGAGCGGATGATTCCGTGAAAAGAAGAAAGGGATCTTAGGGCAACAGAAAGAGGCTCAATGGCTAACGCAAACAAGAGGGGGGAAAGAGGGCAACCCTGTCTAGTACCACGCCCCACCGAAAAATAATCCGATTGGATGGAATTAGTAAGAATACATGCTTGAGGAGATGTATAAAGTAGTTTGATCCAGGACACAAACCTCTCTCCAAAACCAAACCTATTAAGAGCGGCAAAGAGATACTCCCATTCTACTCGATCAAAAGCTTTCTCGGCGTCAAGAGAAATGATTACTTCAGGAGACTTGGGGGAATGAGTTGAAAAAATTGTGTTCAATATTGTACGGGTATTAAAAAACAACTGGCGACCTTTGATGAATCCATTTTGTTCTTGTGAGATAATCAGAGGGAGAACTGTCTCAAGCCGAGTTGCGAGTATTTTGGACAAAATCTTAAAATCCACATTCAAGAGTGAAAGGGGTCTATAAGACTCGCAAGCAGTAGGATCTTTATCCTTCTTTAACAGGAGAGAGATTGAAGCTTGAGTCAAGGTGGGAGGTAGCAGGCCACGCCCGAATGACTCATTATAAACCTCGAGAAGAAGAGGGGCTATCTTATCTTTAAATTTTTTGAAAAATTCGGCAGAGAAACCATCCGAGCCAGGTGTTTTACCACTTTGCATATTCTTAATTGACTCTAATATTTCTTCTAATTTAATGGGAGCCTCAAGTTGGTCAGAAATCAATTTGTCTATCCTAGGAATGTCAATATTCTGAAGAAAGGCGAGTAGCTCGTTTGAGTCTGCTTGTAGTTCAGATTTATACAGATCGCAGTAGAATTTTTTAAAGGTGTCACTAATGGAGACAGGGTCTGAGACAAGGTTGCCCGATCGATCCTTGATTTGCGATATTGTGTGAGAGCTAGCCTTTCGTTTCAGTTGATGTGCCAAAAGTCTACTTGGTTTTTCCCCATGCTCATAATAAGTGGCTCGAGATCGGATTAAGAGACGCTCCGCATCAGATGTTGTTAAAAGATCAAGTTCCATTTGAAGATCCTGTCGCTGTTTCAGCAAATCGTGTGACGGATTAACGGCATTTTGCCTGTCAATATTCTGAATTTTTGTTGATATTTCTGATATCTTAGTGCGTAGATTTTTATTGACATTAGCTGAAAAAGAAATAATCTGACCACGAATATAGGCTTTTAATGTTTCCCATAATAGTGAGGGAGAAATTGTATCGCTCTTATTGAACATTAGGAAATCGTCAATTGCTGATAAGATGAATTTATTAAATGGCTCATCTGATAACAGGAGACTATTAAATCTCCAACGAGGACTAGAACGGGGTTTATTTATAAAGTTTATATCAATGCTTAGAGGAGAATGGTCTGAGATAACAATCGGATAGTATTCAGAAGAAGTGACTCTCTGCATTAAAGAGCTGTCAACAAAAAAATAATCTATACGGGAATAGGATTGGTGCACCTGCGAGTAAAAAGAATAGGTCCTTGTTAGTGGATTCTGTGCCCTCCATGGATCTACATATCCATTTTGGGACATAAAATCCAAAATAGATTTAGACATATTAGACTGTGTGCAGGGCCGAGACGAAGAGCGATCTAATGATGTGTTCATAACACAATTCAGGTCCCCAGCTAAAATTAACAGATGAGTGTCAAGATATGGAAGTGTGCTTACTAAATTGTTTATAAAGTCTGGGTTATCAAAGTTTGGTACATAAATGTTCACTAATAAAACGGGGGTATGGAACAGAGAGCCCGCGATTATAAGAAATCTGCCATTTGTACGCTATTTTCTCCACTAATTGCCGTATAACTTCAGCGTTGGAGACTTTTTTCTTTATTCTGACTATGGCTTCTAGAAACGCAAAAGGAAGCAAGAAGGAGGATGCGGGTTTAACTCTGGAGGCTATCATTGCATTGTTTGAGCAGCACCGGGAGGATCTGGCGTCTGAGATCACAGCGTCAGCTAACATGCTCAGCTCCAAGCTGGACCAGGTATGACAAGCCCTGGAGGAACAGGCAGAACGAGTCTCCTCTTAAGAGCTCGCAGCAGAAGATCTGACCCAGCGCGTATCCACCCTCGAAGAGTCATGCGCTACTCTCCGTGAAGACAACGCCAAATTAAAAGATAAAGTCTCGGATCTTGAAGGACGGAGCCGAAAACAAAACATTAAAATCCTCGGTCTACCTGAAGACACGGAAAGCGGGCGCCCCACTCACTTTTTTTTCCACACTCCTCTGTGAGTTATTTGGGAAAGAGGTGCTCCCGACTCCACCTGAGCTGGACAGAGCGCACCGCTCCCTCGCAGCCAAACGGCCCGCGGGGCGCCCTCCGCGCCCGGTGATCATCCGCCTGCACCGGTACCTGACCAAAGAGCTCATCATCCGTGAAGCCAGGAGCAGAGGGAAGCTCGATTATAGAGGCGCATCTCTTCGTATCATGGAGGACTACAGCCCAGACGTGCTCAGCCGGCGCGCGGAGTACAAGGACGTCATGAGTGAACTTTACAAACAAGGTTTGAAGCCGGCTCTTCTGTTTCCAGCCCGGCTCCGCATAACGCAGCTCAACGGTGCCAAAAAGTTTTTTGGCTCGGTGGAGGAAGCTCAACTATTCATTAAGAAACTCCCTAAATCATCGGAGTACCCATAACTGAATAACTTTATTAGTTAAAGTGGATGAGAGGCTGGGCTCGGGGTCCTTCCTGAGGTCTTGGGCTTTGATCGCCCTTTCGTCTGTCTCGGGCTTTGGGGGGACAGATCTCTGATGCTTCACAATCGCTACTAAATGTTCTATTGGAGGAACCTTATTCACTTATGCATGCTCACAACCACACACAAATGGATGCAGGGATGTATATGTAGATATATGTAGATGGGTATATAAATGAATATAAATATATATGTATGTATACTGTATATATATTTGTAGGTATGGGTATGTTTATATATAGAAATCTAATGCAAGGTCATGAATATTATCAGTCTTTATGCTTGTATGTTTCGTTGCTGTGTTCTGTCATGTGCTTTGCAGGATTGTGGACGGAGGTTTGGTGTGTTTGCCTTGTGCTCTTTTTGTGGATAATTGTTGTTTTGTTGTCTCACTTTCTCTTTTCTTTCTTTCTCTCTATTAAAAAAAAATACATATTGGAGTGAGAGGATGGCTATAAGGTGTGAAGGGAGGCCATCTATAAATGGAAAAAAAAAAAAGGATAGGCTAAGTGCTTGGTGACTGCAGTACTGTACATGTATTCATTTATAAAAAAAAATTAAAAAAAGTAAAAAAATAAAATAAAAATAAAACTTTTTTTTTTTTTTTTTACTATGTGATCCTACTTACGAATTTTTGACTTACGAGCACCCCCTAGTGACGGAACTCGCTCGTAAGTCGGGGACTACCTGTAATGTGCTCTCTTTTGCCTGTACTGGTTCAAAATTGGGCTGCTGCGTTCTGGGCCAGTTGTAATCGTGCAATGGTGGTCTGACTGATACCAAACAGGAGTGAATTGCAGTAATCAAGCCTAGATGTAATAAATGCGTGAATTACTGTCTCCAGGTTATTTTTGGATGATATGGGCTTCAGCTTAGACATTCGACTCAGCTGGAAAAAACAGGATTTAACAATCATGTTTACATGACTGTTGAGTTTCATGTAAAGGCCGAGATACACTCGAGCGTCCTCACGGTACGCCTATACGCAGCGTACGTACGTCAAGGCAAAAGCGTAGCCCCGCGTAGCCCCTCAGGGCATGTACGCGCAAAGCTTTTTTTTACTACGCGTGCGCGATACGCGTGCGCGATACGCGTGCGCGATACGCGGTGTCTGACCATTTTTTTGCCTAAAGTCAAGTAACCGCTTCTTCCTCCGTTCACTCGATGATTGAAATGAATGAATTCAGGTCCTACCCGGTGCGCGATGTTTTAAATATTCCCTGGTGGGCTGTGTGCTGCAGGAAAAGCACTCCCTGTTATTATTTTTATTTCTGAGAGAACTTTTTATAACATATATAGTAGAAACACCGTATCAGAACACCGCAGAAGTCTGAGCGAGCTGCTCATGATGCATTCTCGAGGTTTCACTTTCAGCTGACTGAAATCTGTCAATCATTTCAGTAGGCATGTCAGCAAGTGACCAATCAGCGAGCTCAGTTGAGTCCCCTCCGTGCACAGCTGCTCATATTACAACAAGGAGAACGCGAGCGTATAGTTTCTGACATATATGCTGAAGCATATCAGCAAAACACATGCGCACAAAATGCGCGCGTAGAGTGGCGTACCTGAGGACGCATGAGTGTATCTCGGCCTTAAGGGTCCATTATCACTCCCAGATTTGTTACTCTTGGTTTTTCTGACAGGGCTAGAGCAGAAAGGTCGATGCAGTGGTTCGTGATCGTGTCGTTGGGAGGGAACAACATGACTTCAGACTTTTTTTCATCAAAACTTAAGAAATTTAAAGCCCTTCAGTCCATGATGTCAGCCAGGCAGTCGAGCAGAGGTTGAATAGAGCATGTACCATTGTGACTTAGGGTGAAGTAAATTTGAAAGTCATCGACGTGGAAGTGAAAGCTGTTGTGTTTCTGGAAAATAGCACCAAGTGGCAGCAGGTATAAAGAGAATAGGAGGGGACCCAGGATGGACCCCTGCAGAACCCCCCCCCCATTTAAGCGCTGCCGCTGCAGAACTAAAATTGTTGATGGAAACACAAAAGGACCTGTCAGAGAGGTAGGATCTGAACCAACTGAGGGCTGACCCTGTGTTGCTCACTCACTGCTCCAACCTAGCAATGAGGATCTCATGGTCAGTGGTGTCGAAAGCAAATGTAAGGTCCAATAGGACAAGCAGCACAGAATCTCCAGTGTCTGTGGATAAGAAGATGACATTAAAAACCTTCAGTAGGGCGTTTTCAGTGCTGAGAGGTTTAAAGCCAGATTGGAATAACTCAAGGATACCGTGATCCTCCAGGAAGCACTTCAACTGGGACTCAACTATTTTTTCCAGGAGTTTAGAAACAAATGGTAGTCTGGAGACAGGCCTGAAGTTGGATATGACTGAGGGGTCAAAGGTTTTTGGGTTTTTTCTCTGGAGAGGTTGAACAGCAGCCTGTTTAAAGGTTTTTGGCACCACGCCAGTGGATAAACTGCTTTTCACAATAGTAAGAATGGAAGGACCAAGAGTAGGAAAAACCTCCTTTAGTAGTCGAGGGGGACCACATCAAAAGGGAAACCAGAAGATTTCAGGCTGCACATGAGCTGCTTTAGAGAAGACAGAGAGATTGGTTCAAAATGGTCAAATACAGCAACAGATTGAGGTAGGATGGATGGATCATGGGTTGGAGAGGAAATGAGAGCCCGGGTGGTCGCATTTTTTTCTAAAAAGAAATGTAGGAAGTTCTCGCACAGCTCAGTTGAGGCTTCCAGAGGTGATGGTTCAGTGAGGTGGAGAACAGAATTTAGGGTAGAGAAGAGAACTCGTGGGTTGTGAGAGTTTGAAGCAATTATCTCAGAAAAGTATTAAAATTTGGAACTTCCGGTTATGACATCACAGTGAACAGACGCTTGTGCGGGTGGCTCGCTGCTGAATCCTTTAAATTAATCCGTAAGCTGGGCCAAAAGTCATAACTTTGCTTGTTTTGTTAACGCAAAAACGTTTACTTGGACTCATGCCACCGAAAAGTGCCAAATCTGGCCAAGTGTCAGCTAAAACGGTTCCACATGAGAGTGAGGCTGACGAAGCCGGGGCCGGTGAGACCAGGACCGGCGTGGGTGTGGCAACGCGGAGCCACATGGAGAAGGAGCAGGAGCCTCCGACAAATCCTCCGACAAATCGAGATATTCTTGAAGCAATCAGCTCTCTGAAAGAGGATATGAATAAAAAATCTACGGACATGATGCAAGCGATTAAGGATGTCAAGGGGGATATAGAGTCGCTCTCTGAAAGAATTGGAGGAACAGAAGTTCGTATTTCACAAACAGAGGACGACGTTACTGCCCTTCAAAATAAAGTTAAGTCTCTGGAGAAAACAGTGGAAGTGCTAAGTGACAGAGCTGCGGAGCAGGAGGACAGAGCCAGGCGCTCCAATTTGAGACTGATTGGGTTACCTGAGAGAGCCGAGGGATCGGATCTGTGTGGTTTTTTGGAGAAATGGTTGCCGGAGGCTCTGGGAGAAAGCTTCACCGTGTCCAGTTTTGTGGAGAGAGCCCACAGGACCGGGCCTCCTAACAGATCTGCAGTCCCAAGGGTTGTCATAATTAAGTTTTTGAACTATTGCGACCGGGAAAAAAACCCTGAAATCCGTCAGAAAAATGAAGGAGCTGCATCATGAGGGACGCCGGATTTCCTTTTATCCGGACCTCTCGACCGAGACGCGCAAGCTGCAGCGGCGCTTTGATGAAGTGAAAACCCGACTTCGTGCCCTCAAAATCCGGTACGGCATTCTGTATCCAGCCCATCTGATTATTACGCATGGTGACAAGCGCAGGATCTTCAAATCCATGGAGGAAGCTGAAAAATATATTGATGGAATAAACTCATAAACTTCGGGACATCTTTATTGGTCGCCTTTTTTCTTTTTTCGTCTTTGCTGTGGAGCGACGATGGACTTTTGGCAGCGAGGAGCACAAATTGGCCTATCAGTGGACATTATAGTAAGTTAAAATTAAAATTACTGCCAAAATTTGTAGGTATGAAACCTAAAAAGTATTTGAGTTTTACTAAATGTTTTTTTTTTCTGTATGAGGTAGTATAAACATTGCTGCTAATAGTTTTTCATACACCTCTATTAAATATTATTTTTCTGCCAAAATTTATAGGCATGAAACCTAAAAAGTATTTGTTTTACAAAATGTTTTATTTCTGTATGAGGTAGCGTAAACATTGCTGCTAATAGTTTTTCATTAAACCTCTAGATATCTGTTAAATATTATTTTAACCTACAAAACCTACAAAGTATTTCAGTTTTTTTTTCCTCCAAAATGTTTTATTTCTGTATGAGGTAGCATAAACATTTCTGCTAATAGTTTTTCATTGCACCTACAGATATCTGTTAAATATTATTTTACTACCAAAATTTGTAGGCATGAAACATAAAAAATATTTGGGTTTTACAAAAAAAATATATATATATTTTTTTTTTTTTTCTGTATGAGGTAGTATAAACATTGCTGCTAAGTTTTTCATCACACCTCTAGATATCTGTTGAATATTATTTTACTGCCAAAATTTGTAGGCATGAAACCTAAAACGTATTTGAGTTTTTCAAAATGTTTTATTTCTGTATGAGGTATAGCGTTAACTCTTATATTTTGGCCAGAAGCTTACTTTTTTCACATATTAGCACACCTACACATGACCGTTCTTGGATGTACAGACTTTCACGTTACCCACTTGATGGATGCAACGTTTACATAACCCAAGTTCAAGGTTTAAAAGGGGTTAACACATTTCGTTTGGGGAAATTTTTTTTTTTTTTTGGGATGTTGGGATCACTCTGGACAATTTAATGTTGTTGATTTTACATGACCTGAATGTGAGAATGAGAAGGGGTCAATTTCTGTTTTTTTTGTGTATATTTTCAACTATATGATTTATGTCTGATTGTTCTACGGTAAACATATCTAGTTGGAATGTCAGAGGTCTAAACAAAATGGTCAAACTCAAACAGGTGCTGGGCAGAATAAAACAGATGAAGACTACAATATGTTTCTTGCAAGAGACACATTTGGTGGAAAAGGATGTGAACAAAATTAGATCTAGATGGCCTGGTCAGGTATTCTCTTCTAGTTTTACAACCCATGCTAGGGGAGTCATAATACTGATTCATAAATCAGTCCCATTCCAACTAAGGGATAAATACTCTGACCCATCAGGGAGATTTATTATACTCAGTGGCATAATAATATCTACACTGGTCAATTTGGTATGTTTATATGCCCCTAATGAGGACGATCCTGTTTTTTACCAAGACTTTTTTTTAACTACTTCAGGCTATAACGGTCTGTTTATAATCGGGGGAGATTTCAATTGTGCCTTAAGTCCACTAGACCGTTCAAAAAATTCAGCCACATCCCACCAACAAGCCAGGAAAACTATTGAGAAATATATAAAGGATCTTAACCTAGTGGAGATTTGGAGACAACTTTATCCAAATAAAACAGAGTACTCTTGCTTTTCAAGTACCTTTAAGACTTATTTGCGAATATACTTTTTTCTGATCTCCTCCGGCCTGATATCTATGGTCCAAAACTGTTGGTATGAGGCTATTTTACTTTCTGACCACGCTCCAATTAATTTATCAATAAAATTACCTAATTATTGCCGGCCCTCGATTCAATTTCGATTTCAGACTAAATGGCTTGAATCGGAGGAGTTTGAGGGTTTTCTTAAAGAGAGAATAACTGAATACTTTAACTTTAATACAAACCAAACTAGTGCCTCAATAAAATGGGAAGCATTCAAAGCCTATATAAGGGGGGAAATTATGAGTTACACTAGGTATAAATCAAAACTACATTTAAACAAATTAAAAAACATTGAAAAACAAATCAAAGAATTGCAAGAGCAAATGTATCATGGCAACAACGCTGATAAGGATAAGAGACTTCTGTTATTAAAATCAGAGTATGTTGAGCTTACTACCAATAAAATAGCAAATAATTTACTTATGATGATCCTTTAGTGCAAAAAATATCAGGATCTCTAGAGAAATGGGGAGAGATGCCAATTTCAATGATTGGCCGAATTAATATTATTAAAATGTCTATTCTCCCAAAATTTTTATACCTCTTCCAGTCTATTCCTTTGTATGTGCCAGCTTCCTTTTTCTCCTCTTTGGATAAAACTTTCACTAGATTTATATGGAATAATAAGCGCCCCAGACTACGCCTCTCTCTTCTTTATCTGCCCTATGACCGGGGGGGGATTAGAATGCCGAATATTAAACACTATTACTGGGCTGCCCAGCTTTGTGCTGCTACTGGTTACTTTTCTATTAATAACACACCATCTTGGGTACAAATAGAGAACAACTCATTACCATTACCTCTAAAATCCTACCTTTACTCAGCTGAACCTAAACAATTATTAAAAAACACAAAAAACCCTTTTCTTAAGAATACAATATCAGTTTGGCATCATTCTCATAAAGTTTTAAATGAGGTGTCCAAGATCTCATGCTTGTCACCGATTTGGAGAAATGATAGATTCAAACCAGGAAGAGCAGACAGAGGATTTAAATTATGGATGGATAAAGGCATAAATACAATAGGAGACCTTTATCATGAGGGAGTTTTAATGTCTTTTGAACAATTGGCAAGTAAATACAGTTTGCCACAAAAACACTTTTTTAAATATTTACAGATTAGAAATTTTGTTAATACCTTGCGGATATCTACAGCTGAACCTCCACTCTCTACCATAGAGAATATAGCCATCACAATCAGAGTAGAGGCTTACTCTCCAAATTCTATAATATTCTACTCTTATCTTTGAAAGATAGTAGTCTCTCCTATTTGCAAGCATGGAGAACTGATCTACAAGCAGAAATTTCTGAGGATGAATGGAATGACTCATGCCTATTGGCACAAACACAAACTATCAATACAAGGTTTAGATTATTACAATATAAATGGTTATTTAGAACATATATCACTCCTGTGAAACTGAACCATTTCAATCCGAATACCCCTGATACTTGTGTTAAATGCAATACAGATAGAGGCACTCTTTTCCATTGTATGTGGCAATGTACAGAACTTCAAATTTTTTGGAAAGAGGTCACTGGGCTCATTTCTCGCTTGATTGAACAAGATGTACCAATGGACAGTAGACTTTGCTTGCTGCATATTTTTCCAGATGACTTTAAGGGTTCCTCAAAGAGGAAACTAGTGACTTTTTGCCTTTTACAAGCTAAACATCTGATTGCACTGAAGTGGAAGAACATAGAAAGACCAAAGATAAATGAGTGGATTAAAGCACTGAGCAACAACCTGGCAATGGAAAAACTGACGTATATAGTGAAAGGGAAGC
The DNA here is from genome assembly GCA_038048925.1 of Garcialebias charrua. Taxonomy (NCBI): domain Eukaryota; kingdom Metazoa; phylum Chordata; class Actinopteri; order Cyprinodontiformes; family Rivulidae; genus Garcialebias; species Garcialebias charrua. Next base: position 29,070 of record JBBPBX010018354.1, on the reverse strand, counting down.
TTGAAGACTTTAAAGATATGTGGTCACCCTTCCTATATTTTGTCAAAAATAACATGTAAACTTAAATTTCTTTTCTTTATTTGTTTGATGTGACAGAGTGAGCTCTAGGTGTTCGGGGTGGGGGAAGGGTTATAAGATGTTTATGTTCTCTGTTTATTTTTTTATTTTTTTTATTCTTTCTTGTTTTGTTTCTTTTTATTTTTTTGTATGTATGTGTGTGTGTCTTTGTTGATTGTTTATATAATTGGAAAAGTTCAATAAAAAATATTTTTGATTTTTTTTATTTTAATTTAGCAACTTTTACTGCTTTCTGATAACGACGCCAACTCTCTTTTAGTATTTGAAAAGAGACTCACCTGTCTTTCCTCCATTTGTGCTCCACCCTCCTACACTGCTGTCTAACTGCCTTGGTGTTGTCATTCAGCCAAGGTTCTGCTCTGAGTTTCAATTTTCTAGTTTTAACAGGAGCAACATGATCCAGAGCCTTTAAGCAGACAGTTGAACTGGGATGTCAGCTCCTCAGTGGTGGTGAGAAACACCGGGGGCTGAATTATTATTTCAGAGTTATAAACATCTGTGAAACATGCGGGAATGAAGTGGTTAATGGCCGGCTTCGACATGCAGGCGCACACGGCTTAGGAGATAGATGGGGAGGGTGAACTAAAACCGGAGTGGCATGTGGTCTGAAAACTCATTGTCACCGATTTCAAGATTACTAACAGTCACATCACGAGTTACAACAAGGTCCAGTGTATGTCCGCATTCTTGGGTGGGACCGTTTCCCTGCTGATTTAGATTAAATAAGTCCGATAAATCTAAAAAGTCCTTAACCAAGGGCTTCTCATGACAGCACACATGTAAATTAAAGTCCCCAATAATGACAACATGATCATATTTTGGTGTGATTTCTACCAGGAAATCAGAAAATTTATTTATGAAATCCTTAGTTCGAGGTGGGCAGTAGATGAGTGCACATAAAGTCAAAGGTGAATGGACAAGTTCAAAGACGATCAGCTCAAAGCTGGAGCAGGAAACCAAGATGGACCATTTTTTACAGTCAAAAGTTTATGTGAATATTGTAAATAATCCACCACCATGCGGGCCTGATGGCCGAGGTGCATTAAAAAATGCAGACAATCAGGGGGTAATAATTTCGTCAAGGCGCTGGACTCACCTGGCGACATCCAAGATTCTTTGACTAAGAAAAAGTCTGTGCTCTTGGAAGTAGTCCCTGAGGATAAAAGTTTTGTTGGTAACAGATCTTGCATTGACCACACACATCCTGATACTGTCCAAGGTAGACCCAGCAGCGGCGGAGGGAGCGCACGCCAGCGGCTGTAGATTTTCGATAACAGCCCCTCCAGGTCGGGCAGTGAGCTGCAGGGCCGACAACTCCTGTTGTTTACCTGGTCCGGGCGCGCGGGAAGCTGGTGATGGAAACCATGACCACCAGCTGGAGAGGAAGATGCAGCACACACAAGGCTTTAAGTTTCACCAGCTGGCCAGCGTGTTTTCCCCTTTATTTTATTGACCTGGAAATCAAGAGTTTTTAGGAGGTAAATGATCTTCATTGCAAATAGTATGATGTCCCCTGGAGGTTTTCTGGGCAGTCCAACTTGGAGGACACGACAGGGAAGACCCAGGACACGTTGGAGAGACGTGTCTCTCGGCTGGCCTGGGAATGCCTTGGGGTCCTCTCAGAAGAGCTGGAAGAGGTGGCTGTGAAAAAGGATGCCTGGGCCTCCCTGCTCAAGCTGCTGCCTGGCTGGCTGGCCACATGGATGGATGTGGATGAATATGGTAGATGTTAGATGTATGTATGTATGTATGTATGTATGTATGTATGTATGTATGTATGTATGTATGTATGTATGTATGTATGTATGTACGTATGGATGTATGTATGGATGGATGGATGGACGGATGGATGGATGGATAGTGTCCTTTTATTCGAGCAAAACATATTGTAGACCATCTAAAAAAGCTAATTCTGGTCCTCTGGACATTCAAAAAACAAAACAAAACAAAAAAATTGTAGAAACGTTTATTATTATTATTGAGCATGCATCAGGGTACAGTATATTGTAGACCAGTTGATGAACTGGTTGAAAATCAGCAGTGAAAGCTGAGAAACTTGTACAGGAAATTTAAAACATTTTATAACTGGTTCCTTATTTGTTTTTCATGCCTTTATCCTTGCAATCTTCCCTCTGTGTTCCTTTCCTCTTCCTCAAAGCAGCTCAACAGGTTTACTGTGTTGGACAGATATTTAATTTAATCCTGACTAAGGTACAGCATGCTCTCACAGGAAGCACTGGCTGATCTGTCTGCAGCCACCTGAGCACGAGAGGAAGATCCAAGACATTAGGGTCCTCCTGCAGCAGAACATTAACAAATATTTCATACATTTTCACTCATAATTGTGCACCAAATAACCAAGTTGAAGATTTTAACTAAAACATTTAGTTCATTTCATCTTTAAAAAAAAAAAAATAATAATAATAATAATAATGAAGCGGTAACACATTTTCTGCTATAAATAATGTCTTGGTTTTATGTTATGATTTTTGACTGTGGGAAACGGTAATGTTCAAATTTGAGGTTTCGTAAGACAGACTTAAATTTTCTTAGCAAAATTTTCAAAACTAGTGTAAATATCCAGACAGACAGAAGCAGATACTGACATTTTGCACGCCACTGCATGAAAATGTTTGACCACATTGTTTTTATTAAAGTATATTACCTGAATATCTTCTGCGTTTTACAAAATGTTCATCACTGGTTTTATCTGTTTCAGTTAGCACTTCTGTCACTGCAGAAAAACTGTGCAGTCTTTTTTAATTATCTTTGTCTGTGCAGTGACGACAGACCCTCCTGCCAATGTGCAGGTGAGTCGTGTGGGCAACCTCAAGGACCAGCTAAAGGTCCAATGGACCAGCCCGCCTGAGCTGAAGGACATATTGTTTCAGGCCAAATATCAGATCCGTTACAGACTGGAGGAGAGCACAGACTGGAGGGTACAAGTCCCAGACTAACAAATGCACATGTCTCTGCTGCTGTTGAAATGACTGATCTTTTGAATTGTGAACATAAAAATGTTTCATGCCACTTAATTCATCCTTTCATTTTGGTTAAATTTTGCATAAAAACATCCTGATGCATGCTCAATAATCCAGGTAGAAAAATCTAACAAAGTCGTCAGGTCCTCGGGATTGATTAAAAAAATGAAAAATAAAAAAACTTGTTGAAACGTTTCATCTTTTATCCAATAGACTTTATCAGTCTGATGAGATGCAACAAACGCCGTCTTATAAATAGCCCCTTATCATAGTGGATCAACCAGTTGACATCCAAAACTAGCTGTTCGTATGATAATGAGAACCAGCAGTCTAAAAACCGATAGTTTGTGCCCTGATGGTCGCTTGCTATTCACAGAGGGCCGAGTGATACTACAGAAGAAGGTGAAAAGGGGACAATTGGACATGGAGGCCGCCACCTCTTTAATGATGGACGGTTTCTTTTCACAAAGATGGCCTCCTTAATCCTCTCTCAAACCATCATTCCTCTCTATCAAGGATGTGAACATCTTCATCACTGAAAGAGTGACCGCTGGCCTGGAGATGAGTGTAGACTGCAGAGTCCTGACCTGATGATGTTGATCTTCTGTGCTGGGCCATCCTTTTGGCCAGTGGCTGTTTAGTTTCCCCGATATAAGACTGATCACAGCCCTCCTGACACTGAACAGCATACACAATATTACTCTGTTTGTGCCGGGGGACTGGATCTTTGGGATGAACCAGTCTTTGCTGTAATGTATTTTGGGGTTTAAAAGCCACTGGGACATTATGTTTAGAAAATAAACGTCTCAATTTCTCTGAAACTCCCGCAACATACGGAATGACCACTGGTCTGGGTTTCTCCTTTTCACCTGATGGCTGACTGGAGTCCTGTTTGGGTTTCTTTTCTGCTTTCAGGAGCTCCTTCTGTCTGGCTCCTGAGTTAGTGTGGACGCTGTCTGCTCTGTGGTACAGAGTCCTGATGACTCCTAACTTGTGCTCCAGAGGGTGATGGGAGTCAAACTGTAAATACTGGTCTGTGTGGGTGGGTTTGCGGTACACCTCAGTTTGCAAATTTCCTCTATCAGAAACTGAGACCTCACAGTCCAAGAAAGCCAACCTGCCATTTTTTACATCTTCTCGTGTGAACTTGATATATTTATCCACAGAGTTGATGTGATCAGTGAAATGTTGGACTTCCTGAGATTTAATTTTAACCCAGGTGTCATCAACATACCTGAACCAATGACTTGGTGGTCTCCCTGAAAAGGACGTCAAGGCTCTCTTTTCTACCTCCTCCATGTACAGGTTGGCAACAATAGGAGAAACTGGAGACCCCATAGCACACCCATGTTTCTGCCTATAATATTGCTCCCCATATGTGAAATAGGTTGACTGCAGGCACAGTTTCAAGAGTTGACACAGTTGTTCTGTGGAAAGCGTGGTCCTGCTGCTCAGAGTGGTGTCTGATTTTGATTTGATTTGATGTTTATTCATTCATTTTAAAAGAACAATACAAGACAGTTTCATCAGATACAAGAATACAAGTAGGATAAAATGAAGGGAGCAGAAAGAAGATGAAATCTTATTGTATCTGCCCCTTATTTCACAGTTTCTTCAACCAATGATAACATAACCTTAAACAGACCACCTCTGCCTCCTCAACAGGAATGAACGTAAAGAGTGATGTGACATCAAAAGAGACCATTGTTTCATCAGTCTCCATGATGACATCACTCACCTTATCCACAAAGTCCATGGTGTTCTGTATGTGGTGTTCTGAGCTGCCAACTAAAGGGATTAGTACAGACGCCAGATATTTGGAAACATTTGCCCTCATGCACGAACCGTTCGTACGCACAGATTTGTTCTTAAACTGTGCGTACGAGTGATTTAGGATCATTTGTGGCATTCAACAATGTTTTCGTATCCTAAGATTTTTTTCAGATACGAACAAAATTTACGAGTGGTCCGGACCTGTCGTATATTTTAGGAGCGTCAGTCTGCTGTCATCCAGACGGAATTTCCCCACTAATAACTTCATATTTCGTTATTTAGAAAATATTTTGGGTTTAAAAAAATCACGCACCATAATTATTCTTGACAATAGGTTATTCTGTTTGAATTAGAATTATAATTTTAAGTTTAATTTGTCTGGTGTGTCGCGCAGGCTTCAGTGAGTCGTGCGCTCCCCTTGGTCATCAAAGCCCTCCTCATATTAACACCCAGGTACATAAAATTCCCATACACCGCCGCAGAACAAGTACGAATTAAGACTGATTTTCATGCTATTGCTGGACTGCTGTGCCAAACACCATCGGAGCAATAGATTATGATTCGAAATATAACCTGCAGAATGTGGTTGCGCGATGACCAGGAGGAGCGCGCATGACTCATTTGTGCTGCAAAACATGTTGGCACGAGTCTTGCGCAGCATGGCATTTATTGTCCATCCATCTCGGTAACGCAGACGTTTCCTTGACCACCTCCTGTCCGTGCTGCGGCGAGACGTTTCTTTGAAGCCATTTTCAGATCAAACCATTTATTCTTGATTTCTGATACTGTACGACCCACGGGAGACACAACATATGCACTACAATATTAATATGAAGTTAACTGTAGTTTCGAGACATTTTAAAATGCTTCTGTTCAAAAACACATCCGACACTTGCGGGGGGGGGGGTAGCGGTGCGCCACAGCGCGACTGAGAGCAGAACTTCAATCTCCGAACGCGTGAAGTTCTTTTTACTTCTTGATTTTGAATGAATGGACACTTCCTGCTGTCAAAAGGCAGGAAACGGGGCCTTATATGGTGTTTTGAGGGGTGGTAATTATGTAAATGACCTCTCTGCGAGCACGCGCAGGTTGATAGAACAGGTGGGATTCATTAAATTTACGCAGCTCGTTTACACACTTTTCCTGTGGATAGAAGAGTTTGTTGAATCTGACGTGGCATGTTCGTACGAACGCTTCGTACGAACAAAAGTAGGAGAAATTTAGGATAAAAATACGAACATGTTCGTGCATGAGGGCCATTATAAGTGACCGAGTTAATCATGCTAACAATTGGTCTTAAAGGTACACCTTGTTTGTGAATTTTGTGTAAACCATACAGACTAGGCGTGGCCTCTCCTGGGTACAGTCTGTGGTACAGAATACGGTCAATAGCCTTGTCCTGCTCCAAAATTTTCAGGCAATCTATCAACTTCTTCTTGTAACCACTTCCTGGATCTCTTTTCAGTGGCTCAAGTGATTAAGTCACTAAGGAGTGACATAACTTTCTCATGATAGTCTTTCTGGTTCAGAATCACTGTGCACCCTCCTTTGTCTTCTGGGAGAATTATGATGTTTTTGTCCTTGCTAAGAGTGGTGAGTGTGTCCTTCTCCTCTCTGTTGATGTTGGAAGATGGTGGTTTGGCATTGCTGAGGCAGGCTAAAACTTTGATTCTGAGTTGTTCTGCTTCACACTCTTTAATTTTGTTGTTGTGGATGGCTGACTCTGTGGCTGTGATCATCTCCACCAGAGAATTCTTGGCACAACTGCAAAGTTTAGTCCCCTGGCAATGATCTGTCTCTTCAGCTTGATGAGCTATCTGTCAGACAAATTCTTCACCCACTTTTCTGTCTCCCTCATGTGTAACTGTCTACTGGTGTGTTGTCTTCCACTGAATGTGTCGTTATTGGAATTGGGATGGGTTTGACGTGTAATAAGTAACTACACCTCAGTCTGATGAAATCTTTTGGATTAAAGATGGAAAGTTTCAACAAGTTTTATATTACTTAGAATCCATCCAGAAGACCTGACTTAACTTTGTTAGACTTGCATAAAAATGTTTTACTCCCACCGGGCGTTTATAGTTGATAAATCCTTTGATCCCACTCTGCAGCTTTTTGAAAATGTTCTTCTTTCAAACTGCCTCTTTGATGTTTTCCAGACAAAGCATCTTATTATTTCTTGAGTGCATGCATCAGAACGGGGCCTGTTTGGGAAACATGGATTCTCTGTTAAACTACAGGGCTGACCTACAATCTAAGATAAAAGTAGATAAAGTTGGGATGAAACATATACCGGTACACAAAAGTATACAGTACAGTGTATTTTTATATAGACCTGTGCTTTTTAACACATGCTGTGAAATTATTTCAAAACATTCCCCAGATATTGAAGGATAAGACTAACCAGCCAATGTGCTGATACTGATTTTTTAATCGTAAATATTTCACGTGGTGGTGAGTTATGTAGCTTGTCTCTCTCAGGTGGTGGATGATGTTGGAAACCTGATGTCCTGTCGGCTGGCAGGCCTCAAGCCAAGAACCGTCTATTTTGTCCAGGTGAGGTGCAACCCTGTGGGGATCTTTGGATCCAGGAAACCTGGAATCTGGAGTGACTGGAGCCACCCTACTGCTGCCTCCACACCCAGCAGTGGTAGGTACACAATGTATTACCCAAAAATATTATCCTGACCGATCACGTCTTTGTGTTCTCTCATGGAAACAATAGGTTGATAATTGAATTAAGGATGGCCAACAAAATGACGATCAATCAAAAACTACACTGTAAAAAGTCTGTAAAAAAAATTGCAGTATATTAAAAACTGTCAAATGGCAACAGTAAAATACCATAAAATCCAAAACAGTATATCACTGTAGTAAATACTATGTATTACTTTAAATCATAGGTACATTAAAAACAAGTAAATGTAACAATTTTAACTGATGAATTAGCATTAAAAAATGTTCAATTACTTTAAAAAAAATACTGGGATTTGTAGAAGATAAAAATGTTAAATTTACATGTTTTAAATGTACTCATCCATAAATTATCCTATAAAATGTATTATTTTTTAATGTATTTTAAATAAAAGACTTGTAATAAGTTCAGTGAAAATGTGTTAATGTTTACAAAATAATATGTACATTTTACTTATTAAAATTAAATTAAAATTACCTGTTCACATATTTTTCTGGCAGCCCAGCTGCCAGTTTTATTTCGTAAATTTTTTGAAAAAAATTACAGTGTACATTTATTTATTTGTTGTTTATTTGATAGGGACAAGAAACATAGATCATAACAATAATAGATCATAACAATCTAATGCCTGCATCACAGTGTATATAGCCAAAGCTAATTTGCAACACCCATCCTTAGAAGGGCCTTTATTGAAATTGATTAAATGAAAAGTTAAGATCAACAGTAAAAACAATTAAATTATTTAAAATAAAGAAATATAAAACTATGTATTTAAAACTGCTGAGTTAAAACGATTACAGTATTTAAAAATGAGTACAATTCTGGTTCATCTTTAGCTAATTCTTAAGCCTTGAAGTCTGAGGTCTTTCCTTTTGTTAGCTGGTTTTAAATGTTCCCCGAACATCTGTGATGCCCACAAATCTTCGCCATTTGTTCCCATTTAATAATCCACCATTCATTGCCTATTAAAACCAGGAAAAACAATGTCCCTTATCCCTGATTAAACATCCTGCTCAGGGAGATCCAAACCGCATGTGACCTGGAGGACACCAAACATCAATGTGTTGATAGAGATCTCCAAGCAGAGGATTAGAGGGAGCTGCAGAGAGCCAGGGGGACATGTCATAGATTTTTGTCGTCTGTTTTCAAAGATTGATCAAGTTAAAATCTGGTTGTAAGTCTGTGGTGCGCGCACACACACAAACACACACAGGACTCATAAAGCTTTGAGTGGAAGCAGGTTTGGGAGCAGATAATAAGTTACATAGGTTGTGTGGCACTTATTTCCCAGACAGAGGAAGTCGTTATCGGCCTCTGTCGTTTGCCATAAAGAATTGATTGTGGCAGACAACAGCTTTCTCTCTCTCGAGGGCCAAACGTTCATCTGAAACTGTAGCTCCGTTTATGTCATGTGTTTTGTCAGATTAAACATCAAAAATATACATTGCTGATCTGTGCTTTGCTTATTTTAGATGTGAAATCTGAAATATGATGTTATGTACAGCATTTTGTGGCGTTTAGGTTTATAGAACAAATATATTTACAGCAAACTCACAGTGAGATATTTGGAGTGTAGTATCATTTTCAGTAACATTGCTTCAAGTTTATTAATGGTTTTTATACGTTTTGCCCATGTGCACTTTTAACATTTGTTTTTCTGAAAAAGACAAGGAAACTTTTTAAATAACTTCAATGGCTTTAATTTTTAAACTCATATGGGGGTGGTATAACAAAACAAGTCTGGTTAAAGTGCTGTGGACACTCAGTGTTGTATTTTTTATAATTTTTCTGTCGTATGCAAGGCCACAAAGC
>JBBPBX010018354.1:0-19695 GCA_038048925.1 Garcialebias charrua | reverse complement strand
GGGTGTTGGAGCACCACATGATGGATGCCAACGCATATGTCCAAACACATACCGGTACTTAAATTATTAAATACAGATTTCATTAGTGCTGTGTTTGTTCAAATCCAACATTAGGATATTTATGAATTTTGTAAATCTGATACACATAAACCAGAACTACCGTACACCTGTGTGCAAATTTCTACTGCTTAAAGGTGCAGTCTGCAGTTTCTGTGGAACGCAGTACTTAGAAATATTTTCAACAGGGAAAGCATTCTGATCCCTCCCCCTCAGAGCCATATATGGCTCTGCTCCCCCTTGCTCTGCTGAAATTCAAATTCAAGCTCTGTTTTTATTGGCTGGTTAAAAACTCTGTTTTTATTGGCTGGTTAACGGCGGGTCACTGTGGCTTTTTAGAAATGCTTTTAGTAACACCTGGAGAAGCAAGGGGACTATAGTTTTTTCAAAGATTACTTTGTCTAACATCAGTCTGTCAGGAGATAGTGACAGAGTGAAGAAATATGTTAAAAATATATTTTTTAGAAAACTTACAGACTGCACTACAGAAACTGCAGACTGCACCTTTAAAACCCACAAATTGATGGGCAAATTAGCATTATGATTGTAATTTTATATACAACTAGTGTATTTCATCTCATATACTGTAGTTAGTATCATTTGTGTTGCCCCCTGTGAAGTAGTTTCAGCAGTAAATTGGTGATGAGGTGTTTTGTTTTTAGTCTTTCTTCCTCTTTGCCAAGGGGTGAACTATTTTCACTACAAACCGGATTCCAAATAAGTTGGGACACTAAACAAATTGTGAATAAAAACTGAATGCAATGATGTGGAGGTGCCAACATCTAATATTTTATTCAGAATAGAACACAAATCACAGATCAAAAGTTTAAACTGAGAGAATGTATCATTTTAAGGGAAAAATATGTTGTTTCAAAATTTCATGGCGTCAACAAATCCCAAAAAAGTTGGGACAAGTCCATTTTTACCACTGTGTGGCATCCCCCCTTCTTCTTACAACACTCAACAGACGTCTGGGGACAGAGGAGACCAGTTTCTCAAGTTTAGAAATAGGAATGCTCTCCCATTCATGTCTAATACAGGCCTCTAACTGTTCAATCGTCTTGGGCCTTCTTTGTTGCACCTTCCTCTTTATGATGCACCAAATGTTCTCTATAGGTGAAAGATCTGGACTGCAGGCTGGACATTTCAGTACCTGGATCCTTCTCCTACGTAGCCATGATGTTGTGATTGCTGCAGAATGTGGTCTGGCATTATCTTGTTGAAAAATGCAGGGTCTTCCCTGAAAGAGATGACGTCTAGATGGAGCATATGTTGTTCTAGAACCTGAACATAGTTCTCTGCATTAATTCATTCATTCATTCAACCTTTATTTAGTCAGGTAAATCTTTTGAACCTCATGGGCTCATTTACGAAAGCGACCTGCTAAAACTAAAGAACAATGAACAGCAATGGTAGAATTTCCTTAAACAATAAACAAACAAACAATAAACAATAGAAAAAAAAAGAGAGAGAAAATATATATATATATATATATATATATATATATATATAATATATACACATTCCTCCATTTAACAAAGTATCAAAAAACTAGCAAAACATTATAAGGTATATGTATAAAATCAAAGACAGGAACAAATCTGCATTGGTTTTTGCCAGGATTCTAGCCTGGTTGTAACCAGACCCTGTCCTTCACTTCGCTTCAGACAAGGTGAAGGGAAATGAGAATTGAGCGGAGCTGTGCAGGAAGGCGAGGGCCAGGCTACCAGGATTCCAACAGATTCTGAAAACCATTTAGAGAAGTCAAGGTCGAGAGCTTCAGATCTTTTTGTAAGATATTCCATGAAGCAGGAGCGGAGTAGGAGTAGGAGGTAGTAGGAGGAGTAGTAGCCTTTCCAGACATGCAAGCTGCCCATGCCACAAGCGCTCATGCAACCCCATACCATCAGTGATGCAGGCTTCTGAACGGAGCGTTGATAACAACTTGGGCTATCCTTGTCCTCTCTGGTCCGGATGACATGGCGTCCCAGTGTTCCATAAAGAACTTCAAATCGTGACTCATCTGACAGAACAGTCTTCCATTTTGCCACACTCTATTTTAAATGACCCCTGGCCCAGTGCAAACATCTGAGCTTGTGGAGCTTGCTTAGAAATGGCTTCCTCTTTGCACTGTAGAGTTTCAGCTGGCAACGGCGAATGGCACGATACCATTACCATACCATACCATTTTATTTATAAAGCACTTTAAACAGGAACAAGTCCACACCAAAGTGCTGGACAAACAAACACGCAACACATACAATGAAGTACAACATGAAAAACATAAAAACATTGCAGATCATAAATCAAACGATCCAGTACACATCAGCTGGCATTGAAAGCGATGGAGTAGTAGTGAGTTTTTAACCGGGATTTGAAAACCGAGAGGGAGGGGGCCTGTTTGATGAGCAGCGGTAACTCGTTCCAGAGTCTTGGGCCTGCTACAGAGAACGCTCTGTCACCCCTGCGCTTAAGGCGAGTTTCTGGAACTATTAAGAGTACCTGATCCTCTGACCTCAAAGCACGTGGAGGAACATATGGGTGTATCAGATCCGAGAGATAGGCGGGGGCGAGACTGTTCAGCGATTTGTAGACATACATGAGAATTTTGAATTGGATTCGAAGATGAACCGGTAGCCAGTGAAGGGAGGCCAAGACTGGTGTAATGTGCTCTCTTTTGCGTGTGCTGGTTAAAAATCGGGCAGCTGCGTTCTGAACCAGTTGTAATCGTGCAATGGTGGCTTGACTGACGCCAAACAGAAGTGAATTGCAGTAATCAAGCCTAGATGTAATGAATGCGTGAATCACTGTCTCCAGGTGCTTTTTGGATAATATGGGCTTCAGCTTAGACAGACGCCTCAGCTGGAAAAAACAGGATTTGACAATCATGTTTACATGACTGTTGAGTTTCATGGAAGGATCCATTATCACTCCCAGATTTTTGACTTTTTGTTTTTCGGACAGGGGTAGAGCAGACAGGTCAATGCAGTGGTTTGAGGTTGTGTCATTGGGAAGGAACAATATGGCTTCAGACTTCTTATCATTGAAGCTTAAGAAATTTAAAGCCATCCAGTCCCTGATGTCAGCCAGGCAGTCGAGCAGAGGTTGAATAGAGCCTGTACCATTTTGTCTTAGGGGGAAGTAGATTTGACAGTCATCAGCGTAGAAGTGGAAAGGTATATTGTGTTTCCGGAAGATAGCACCGAGTGGCAGCAGGTATAAGGAGAACAAGAGAGGACCCAGGATGGACCCCTGCGGAACCCCCCATTTAAGAGCCGCCACTGCAGAAGTAAAATCATTGATGGACACACAAAAAGACCTGTCAGAGAGGTAGGATCTGAACCAGTTTAGGGCTGATCCTGAGATGCCCACCCACTGCTCCAACCTAGCAATGAGGATCTCATGGTCGATGGTGTCGAAAGCGGATGTGAGGTCCAATAGGACAAGCAGCACAGAGTCACCAGTATCTGTGGATAGAAAGATGTCGTTAAAAACCTTCAGTAGGGCAGTCTCAGTGCTGTGGAGGGATTTGAAGCCAGACTGGAAAGACGATGGATTGTGTTCACTGACAATGCTTTCTGGAAGTATTCCTGAGCCCATTCTGTTATTTCCTTGACAGTGGCATTCCTGTTTGAGGTGCAGTGACGTTTAAGGGCCCGGAGATCACGAGCATCCAGTAGAGTTTTACGGCCTTGACCCTTACGCACAGCGATTGTTCCAGATTCTCTGAATCTTTTGATGATGTTATGCACGGTTGATGATGATAACTTAAAAGTCTTTGCTATTTTACGCTGGGTAACACCATTCTGGTATTGCTGCACTATCTTTCTGCACAACAATGGTGGAATTGGTGATCCTCTTACCATCTTGGCTTCTGAGAGACACTGACACTCTGAGAAGCTCTTTTTATACCCAATCATGTTGTCAATTGACCTAATTAGTGTTAATTGGTCTTCCAGCTGTTCGTTATATGCTCAATTTCCTTTTTCCAGCCACTTATTGCTACTTGTCCCAACTTTTTTGGGATTTGTTGACACTGAAATTTTGAATCAACATATTTTTCCTTTAAAATGTTACATTTACTCAGATTAAACTTTTGATCTGTCATCCATGTTCTATTACGAATAAAATACAGTTTTGACATTTGCCATCTCCACATTATTGCATTCAGTTTTTATTCACAATTTGTTTAGTGTCCCAACTTTTTTGGAATCCGGTTTGTGCAAGTTCAGCTACATGACCCGTTGCCTTGATATCAGACTAAAACTGACCTCTTGTGTTTTAACAGTTACCTCGATGCTCTCCCATCTTCCTTTTTCCCCAGAGCTGCTGCAGCGAGGCTCCTGTGATCCTAAACCCAGCGAGAAGAACTCCACCCTGCGGCGACAACTCAAGCAGTTCTTCAGCTGGCTCAGAAAGCACGCCTCTGGCTGCAGTGGTATGTCCATCAAACTGTACGACCAGTGGAGAGCGTGGCTGCAGAACTCCCACGAAGCACACATCCAGGTAGGTAAGCAGAGTCTCCCTTTACTTCACTCTCTCTGCTCAGCACAAACACTACTGCTGCACCAGATTCCTGAGCTGAATGTTTGACCCCGTTCTTGTTTTGCCATATGGTCGGCATTTTTAACGAGCAAAAAAGAAGAAACATTTCCCCTTGAACCAGCTCTTTGGTTTCAGTCTGCACATTATGATCAGGTAAAAATGTGTGGTTTGGACTCAGTCAGTCTGATTTCATTTCAGATTTTAAACGAGCGGACTTGGGATGTTCAGCTGATCGCCACAACAAAGAGAAACAAAAGTAAAGCGTCATTAACAGTCTGCTGTAATGGGCTCCTTTTGTTTTCCCACGACGCCGAGGTCCCTTTACCCAAAAATAACTCGGGCCAAATGCAAAGCAAAAATTTCAGATTGTTTAGATCTTTAGAAGTCCTTGAACTGACACAAACCTTCAGCCTATCTGAATCAATCAGCTCAGCAGTGCAGTCACCTGAGCAACGGCCTTGTTCACAAAGTGTTGCAGGCTCCTGCTCATTGTTTTCAGAAAAAGGCGGCAGGTAAAGAGCAAAACAGACACAAAAAAAAAGAGCTAAAAGAGGCAAAGTTTAAAAAAAAGTAGCAGACAAAAAGTGATTTTGGTGAACTGTTTTTCTCCCTCACTGAATCGTTCCAGTAATGATTTGCTTTCGTCTTTTCAGCGTCTACAAGGCGATAATTCATAGCACATTGAGGACAGCATCACCAAACCCTGAAGAAAAACAGACAGAGTTCAAACTGTGGAAGACATTTCCAGTTCACAACAATCCATGGTTTGTCAACAACAAATTGAATTTCAAAGCACTTGGCTGAGAAGTAACTTCAGAGATAAACTAGCCCTTCATTTGTCTGACGAACAAAACGTAAAGCCTGCAACGATGAGCAGACATTTTTACTTTGTGGATCCTGTGAAAAAATGTGTAATAGTTAAGCTTAAAAGTACCGTATTGATGATCAAATCCACAATCATAAGACTGATCAATAGCCAAAGTGCTGGTTGCATGAATAATTTGTAATTGCATATATTTTTGTAAGAACATGTTGAATTTTATACTTTTTCTACTAATTCTGTAAATCAGTTTAAAAAATAATAATTCTTGTCTCATAATGTCTTTTTATTTAAAAAATACAAATCATGGAGTAAATAAAAGATAGTTGGTTAAGCTTCCAAAAATTACATTGTTTTGTGTGTTCTTACAGATTTCATCTCAGCACTGACAGATTCGAAGAGTTTCTTGTGTTTTGTTAATTCAGCAACACAAACACATGACAGCACATAAAAACACAAAGAGCCGGACTGCGAGAGGGTCCCTGGGGGGGGGTCAGACTGCAGCGGTGAGCAGGGCGGAGACCGAGGTGATCAATAACAACAGCTGAAGACAGAAGACGCAGCAGGGTGGAGGCTTGGCCATCTTGTCATGCGAGAGGGCGGATCAGCTGTCAATCACACTCTTCTGAATCAAACTTAAAGTCCTGCATGATCTCACTCAGTGCCTCTTTGTTCTTGATGATCCTGACCAAAGAGATAAAACTGATATTTATCTTGAAACCACACTGCTGCATTATTTACAAGACTGTTTATGAAGTACAACTGTAGCAAACAACTCCCAAACATCGATCCAGAGTCATTTCAGAGCGACTCTGATGCGAGCAGCAGGTTGGCAGTAAACAAATGGCTCGACAGGAACGTGATGCGGTACACAGACTGAGGGATGGAGAAACCTGCTCTTACTCGTACTTGATGTCCTGGATTTTGTCTCGACAGTCCTCATCCCCTGGATGATCCTGGACCTGCTGCCTGGTCAGCTGCAGCTTGGCTGTCTGTTCAGAGAAAACACCAGGAAAAATAAAATCCTAATCTAAATATGTGTTTGTTTTTTAAATTAGTCTAAATTAAAGCCTTGGCAACTTGTGGCACATTCACTAGTGATGTTAACAGCAACGGTAAAACATAAATTAAGCTGGAAAACAGTTACCAAAGGTAAAGGAACTCTGCCTCCACGTGGTTAAATAATCTCAGTTCATAAAAGCATATTCCTTCAAAAGGCTTAAATAAACTTTAATTATGACAAATACACTTGAAACTTGGGTTTAACAATGTATATTAAAAAACATTTGTGGCTTTACTCAGAGCAAAACAGTTTAATTATGAAGCTGAGTGTAACATTTTCATCAGTTTTCCCTTTTCAGCATTCTGTTTATAAGTAAATGTCTCAGTCATTAGGAATATTTTGCTTCTCAGCTCAAAGATGCATCCACGAAATATATTTAATCTACAAGCAGGCCCTGAAAATTGTTGCAAAATAGAAGTGCAGGAAGCAGTTAGCATGAATGCCACCATTCCACAAAGTACAGGTAGTCCTCGACTTACGAACGAGTTCCGTTCCTACGGCCGTTCGCATGTCGAAAATCGCCATAAGTCGGAAAACACACGAGCCGCCACTTATACATGTACATGTACGGTACTGTACAGTTACCAAGTTACCAAGCACTTCGCCTATCCTAATACAGTACCCTACATAATTATCAAAAAACACATACAGTACATTTGGAGCCATAATGAAGGAAAAAAATAGTTAGCATGTCTGTTAGCGTGTTAGCTCGTTGCACGTCCGAGCTCTGCAGCTTCCAGCTGCTTCACGTGGTCCGAACTGTTTGTAACTGCATGTTAACTCCATACTAGCCTGGTTAAAACCAGACCCTTGTCCTTCACTTCGCTTCGTACTAGGGTCTGGACTTTCTCCATAGAGAAACGATTCTTGCTGGAGGCGTGGCCTCTGCCTGAGGAACAAAACCATTGGATCTTAGAAAAATTTTGAACAGGGAAAAGCATTCTGCTCCCTCCCCCTCTGTGCTCTGCCGAACTTGACATCAGCTCCGCCTCCTGCTGCATTTTCTCTGGCTGCCTGCATATTCTGTGTTTATATGTTAATAAAACGTTCTAATAAAATAAAATAAAACCATGTAGCGCTGGTCCAGCACACCAGAAGACCAGAAAATATGCAGGGACTCGGGCAGCAACGTAAAACACTAGTTTAGGACTTCCGGTTTGAACGTCACCGTGATGGCCACGCAGTGAACGGGCTCCCGAGAGAACCTAAGAAATTGAAAACCCAACCCCACTAAAATGACGAAAACACATCCATAAAGGTGAAAAAGAACTGGGGTGAGCGAAATACATCTAAACCGATGCTTGGTAGTGCCAAACAGCGGACGTTTAAAACCGAGAAAATATCGCTAGCATCGCGGCTAATGCTAACCGCTAACTAGCTCTGCTAATAAATACGACTGAACTTTTTGAACTGAGCTAAGCATGGCTGAGTGGGAGACGGTACTGCAGGAATTAAGAGGCTTCCGACAGGAAAACAATGCGCATTTGGGGGAAATTAAAGAAGAAATCCGAAAGATGAACGCCAGACTAGACGAGGCAGAGGGTCGGATTGAAAAAGCAGAGGAGAGGATCGTAGCTACGGAGGAGGCCGTCACTGAAATAATAAAGCTACAAATAAAACTTGAGGATAAATTAATGGGTCTAGAGAGCCGTTCACGAAGAGAGACCATGAGGATTTATGGTGTACCCGAAGAGGCTGAACGTGACTCTGCATCAATGTGTGACTTTGTGGAGAAGTTGCTCCGTGAGGGCCTGGCCCTGTCCCAAGACGAGCTCGACATAAACATTGAACGGGCGCACCGCTCTCTAGGCCCTCCACCTCCAAGCGACGCGCCACCACGTTCTATTATTGTGACATTCCTCAGTTTTAAAACCAAAGATCTCCTCCTCCGCAAGGCATGGCAGAAAAGAGGATTTACCTGGAACGGCAAACAAGTGAATTTGGACCATGACTATCCCCCACTGATTTTGAAAAAACGAAAAGAATATGCAGAAGTGCGCAGGATCCTGAAGGAGCAGCAGATCCCTTTTCAGACTCTCTTTCCAGCCCGGCTGAGGGTGAAATATGCAGACGAAACAAAGATTTACAACACGGTGGTGGAAGCTACTGAAGACATGTCCAGCAGAGGCTACGCTGTGCAGGTCGTTAAGTCACCAGAAACGGCCCTGGAGCAGCTGAGGCAGCTGTCCTGGAGCAGGGTGCCCCGGGGACCAAGGAGCAGAACGACAAGCAAGAAGCAGGACCAAGCAGCCGGCTACAAAGAAAAACTCAGAACTTTCAAGAGGACATCTCCCACACGCACAGAAAAATGAGGTTGATCCACTCTGTTATTAATAATTAAGACTTGCATTTGGTTTATGATGTACAATAGTAAATAAGTTAGGTTTCTCACGGTGCGTTCTACACTGAGGCCTTAGCCACTAAGGGCCCCCTTCATTGACCGATGAGGAAGCCGCCTTTGGGGGTGAAGCAGGGTCTACCCCAGAGACCCCCACCTTGGAAGTCAAGAGTTCTGGTTGAGTTTGTTTTGTTTTTGACTTTGTTTTTGATGTTGACTTTTTTATTTGTTCTATGTTCAGTGTTTTCAAGAGTGAGCGGGGAGCCCATTAAGGTACATGGTATAATCAAGAAATATAATTTAGATGAGTAGCAGGTTGATAAAAATGGTGTCAAATAATATTAATGGTTTACATAGTCCAGTAAAAAGGCAGAAAGCTTTATCTAAATTTAAAAGAGATAAAGTCCAAATTGTTCTATTGCAGGAAACGCATCTGAGTGATAAAGAGCATGCTAAATTGAACAGGATGGGTTTTAAACATGTGTTTTATTCTTCCCACAGTTCTGGGAGGCGGAGGGGAGTGGCGATTTTGCTATCCGGAACTCTTAACTATGAACATATATCAGAATACAAAGATAAAGAAGGTCGGTATATAATGATAACGGGTAAGATTGATGGTGCCATGACTACCCTCCTGAATGTATACATTCCACCTGGCAGCGATTGGTCATTGTATAAACAGATTCTCAAAATTGCAACAACAAGGAGTCAGGGAACTTTATTATGCAGCGGTGATTTTAATACCTTATTAAACGCCAAATTAGACTCCTCTAATGGGAAAGGTGATGTAAGAAATATTGGTAAGAGGATGGGACGCCTTATGGGTGATTTAGGTTTAGTTGATGTATGGAGAGAACAACACCCAACTAATAGAGAATACACCCACTTCTCGTACCCACATAACATATATTCTAGGTTAGATTACATTCTCACATTCAAGAATGATTTGTTTAAAATCAAAACATGTGAAATTGGTCCCTGTACAATTTCTGATCATAATCCAGTTTATGCTGACATTTGTCTGAACAGGAAAAATAGATCTACATTATGGAGGTTGAACACAAATATTTTAAACTACCCAAACATTAAAGAGAATTTAAAAAAAGAAATAGAGAATTATTTAGCTCAAAATGATAATGAAGAGGTGTCACCAGGAATATTATGGGATGCACTGAAGGCGGTGATTAGAGGGAAAATAATTAGTGTATCCTCCCACTTAAAACGAGAAAATATGCAAAAACGTAAAGGCTTGGAAGATAAATTGTTAAAGCTGCAACACCAACACTCTGCGACTATGAATGATGACATTAAAGCTGATATGGAAAAGTTTAAAAAAGAATTAGATGACCTAAACATGATTGAGGTACAGAAAAAAATCATTTTAAACAAACAGCAGTATGGTGATGTAGGAGGAAAATCACTAAAACTCCTTTCGTATAAACTCAGAAAGCAACAAGCGGAGAGAACTATACATAAAATAAAAAATCCTTTAAATGGTCAAATAGAAACTGAAGAGGAGAAAATTCAACAATGCTTTCAGAATTATTACAGAAAACTTTATTCCCAAACCCATGTAGATAATAATCAAGAAGTCAATACTTTTCTGTCTGAACTAGAGTTACCAACAGTGACAGAGGAACAAAATAAAATGTTAGTATCCACAATAACCAGAGAAGAAATTCACTCAGCAATTAAAAGACTAAAAGGAGGAAAAATGGCAGGGGCAGATGGATTTGGCCCAGAATGGTACAAAATAATGCAGGATCATTTGACTCCCACCTTGCTGAAAACATTTAATTGGGTAATGGAAGGAAAAACAGTACCTCCCTCTTGGAGGGAAGCAATAATTTCCATAATTCCGAAAGAAGGAAAAGATAAACTAGACTGTAATAATTACCGCCCAATCAGTGTATTAAATATTGATTATAAGTTGTTCACCTCCATCATCGCAAAGAGACTTGAGACAATTTTACCAGGACTAATACATAATGATCAAACAGGTTTTATCAAACACCGTCAAACTCAGGACAACATTAGGAAAGTTTTGCATATAATGAGCCAGGTTCATAGACAAAAAATAGAGACTTTAATGTTAAGTTTAGACGCCGAAAAGGCATTTGATTCGGTGAGGTGGTCCTTTTTATATCAGGTACTTGAGAGATTTGGATTTGATAAATCTATAATAAATACTATTTCTGGGTTGTATAATAAACCAACAGCCAAAATCAAAATTAATGGAGATCTTACTGAATCATTCATTCTCGAACGAGGTACCCGCCAAGGTTGCTGCGTTTCACCACTTTTATTTGCCTTGTTTATAGAACCATTGAGCCAATGGATCAGACAGAGACAGGATATAACAGGAGTAAAGACAGCAGGAGGGGAGCAAAAATTGGCATTATTTGCTGATGACTTGTTACTTGTTATAACGCATCCTACGCAGGTTCTCCCCAAAGTAATGAAAATCCTATCAGAATATGGCTGTTTCTCAGGGTACAGGGTTAATGTGAACAAAACGCAGGTACTAACGCTGAATTATGATCCACCAGTTGAAATCAAGAACTGCTACAAATGGAAATGGGATGCAGATGGTGTTAGGTATCTGGGGGTGATGATACACCGTGACCCTACTAAAATGTTTGAGGTCAATTATGCCCCCCTGAATATAGACATAAAATCTGATATCCAAAGATGGAATGCCATACCCTTTTTTGACCTACACTCCAGGATTGAATCAGTTAAAATGAACATCCTTCCCCGACTGTTGTATCTATTTCAATCACTGCCAGTCCCCATTAGCCTGGCCCTCGCCATTCCTACGCAGCTCCGCTCAATTCTCATTTCCCTTCACTGCTGGGTCTGGCATTTCTCCCATCCACAAGGATATCTCCGGTAGGTTTTGACCGGACCAATCAGAGAACAGAAGGCGGAGTTTTGAACGACGTCGACTGACGTCGTCATTCAAAATGGCTGCCGCCACGAAGGAATTTTCAATAAAACAAGGTAAAAAACTATTATTTCTCTGCTGAGAAAAAATATAGTTCATAGCTGACGTTATATCAGAAGTGTTCCTGAGCTTAACAGTTCCTAAATCAATTCACGAAATGGTCAAATCTGCTGGATATTAAATAGTTTCGGTTTGATATTTTCCAAACAGCCTCGGGTGCGCTACGAAAATAAATGATAAAAAATCGAATTTTATCTCAAATGTTTCATCTAGGCCAACAGTCAGTAAATTAAAGACATATAATTACACACTGGTGGCAGAAAAAATATCCACCGAGTGGTTTCTGAGCAATTTATCTGATAGCCTGGACCTCGTCAGGCTAAACTAACAAAACTCTGCCTCCTGTTCTCTGATTGGTCCATTCAAAAATCTCCAGGAGAAATCGTTGTCTATGGCAGAGATGCCAGACCCTAGTCCAAAGCGAAGTGAAGGACATGGGTCTGGTATCAACCAGGCTAAGTCCCCATACCCTCAAAACAATTTGAAGAATGGGATAGAATGCTTTCAAAATATATTTGGAAAGAGAAAAAAGCCAGAGTTAAATACAAAACTTTACAGTTAAAAAAAGAAAAAGGAGGTTGGGGGCTTCCCTGTTTGAGAGAATATTTTTGTGCAGCTCAGTTAAGACCTTTGATATGTTTGTGCTGTCCGGATTACACTGCAGGATGGAAAGATGTTGAAGGGGACACAATTAAAACAATACCGATTAAAGCCATAATAGCCGACACAAAATTGCAAACCAAAATCAATTTGGCAGATGAACCAATATCGCAAGTAATGATATCGGCTTGGAACGAAGCAATTAAAATATGTGGACTAGAAAATGCCTCTAAAATTCTGCGATGGTGCGCCTATGACTCAGATTTCATTCCAAATCAACATGATGGTAGATTTAAGAGGTGGATTTCAAAAGGCCTAACTAGTTATCATTCTTTTGTCCACAAGGGGGCGTTCCAAAGCTTTGAATCCTTGAAAACAAATTACAACTTATGCACTTATGCACATCTGGTTAGGATGCCTCCTGGACGCCTCCCTGGTGAGGTGTTCCGGGCATGTCCCACCGGGAGGAGACCCAGAGGAAGACCCAGGACACGCTGGAGGGACTATGTTTCTCGGCTGGCCTGGGAACGCCTTGGGATTCCCCCAGAGGAGCTGCTCCAAGTGGCTGGGGAGAGGGAAGTCTGGGCCTCCCTACTTAGGCTGCTACCCCCGCGACCCGACCCCGGATAAGCGGAAGAAAATGGATGGATGGATGGATGGCACAGATGACTTTTTTAGATATCTACAGGTGAGAAATTATTTTTACCAAGACCTACAAATACATTTACAAAATTTGGGATTTGTGGAAACATTTATATCATTATCTAAATCAAAAACGGGCAAAATTATTTCCAGGATATATAACGCCATCCTGCAGTGTAAGAAAGACAGCACTGTTTATGTTAAAGTGAAATGGGAAAAAGAAGGTAACCTGACGATTCCAGAGGAAGATTGGGACCACATTTGTAAGATACCATGGACAACAACAAGATCAAAGGTTTGGCGTGAATTTTGCTGGAAAAACATTTTAAGATTTTTCATAACCCCAGAGCAGAAACGATATCAAGGAAAAGGTAGTGCATGCTGGAGATGTGGCAGGGATGGTGCCAATCATTTTCATATTTTCTGGGGCTGCCAAACCATTCAACAATATTGGTCTCAAATACATGAGCATCTACAGAACATTTTCACATTCGATTTTCCTTTAACCTTTGAATGCATATTTCTATGTAACATACCGGTCGATAAACTGAACTATAATGATCAAAAACTTCTGTACATTTTGCTGGCGGGGAGCAAAAAGGCCCTCACAAGAAAATGGCTTAAACAGGAACCCCCAACAACTGAAGACTGGATTAATGTAGTGAAAGAGATTTATGTATTGGAGAAACTGTCTTATTCCATTAATGTTCAGATGGTCACATTCTATAAGATATGGTCAAAATGGACAGAATATGTTAAACCTGTTATGTCTGACTTCGTGTAAACCTTGCTGTCATTCAGGTTGATATCTGGACTTGATATATAATGTCAATGATTGTTAATATTCAGGCTACCCCGCCACTCACATGTAAGTTCTGGTTGGTTTTTGCTTAGGTTTTTATTTTGTTTTATTATTTTTTGTTTATTTTCATTTTATTATTATTATTTTTTTATTTCTCTAGCTGCTGTTCGGTTTGTTAAAAAGGAAAAATGAGGAAACTGAGAATGTAAAAAGAGAAGGAAATCAATATAACTATAATTGTAATGTAACTGGCTTTCTCAATAAAAAATAATAAAAAAACACTAGTTTAATTCTCTCGTGACAACCTCTGTCATTTCCTTATTCTTTGCACTCAGCGGAGAGAGAGGAGGAGGAGGGAGGAGGGAGCGATCACTTGACTTTTGGCAAAAAACAAAAGAAAACTCCAGATAAGGGATTAAGAAGGGGAATTTAACACATTTGTGTCACATATAAAACAGTCCTGCATCGCTTTGAATGAGAACATGCGGCTGCTCGCTGGCTGCGCGCTGGGACAGGTGGGGGCGTGGGTTAGGGGCCAAAAACTCCGCCCCTTCTGTTCTCTGATTGGTCCGGTCAAAAATCTACCGGAGAAATCGTTGTCTATGGGAGAAGTCCCAGACTGTGCAGTGAAGGGAAATGAGAATTGAGCGGAGCTGTGCAGGAAGGCGAGGGCCAGGCTAGCTCCATACATTTGGAGCCATAAAGAAGGTAAAAATAGTTAATAACTTACTGGGAGCTGGTGAAGCTGTTTCTCCGCGTTAACATGTTAGCTCCGGGTCCGACCAACTGCCAGGCGGAGCATCGAGGCGAGCTCCTGGCCGCAGCAGGCATCTCCGCCGCCCGTCGGCTCCGTGTCCCCGGTGGGGCTGGCGTTAGCATGTTAGCTCCAGGTGCCACCAACATCCAGGCCGCCAAGCCGTTCGTCCGCGTTTTAGCTTGTTAGCTCCGGGTGCCACCAACATCCAGGCCGCCAAGCCGTTCGTCCGCCTGAGACGTCCACAGAGTTCACCAACCGTTTCCAGCTCATTTATCCGAGCGAAGCAATCTCTGATCGGACAGACGTCTGTCCAAAGCTGGCTGTCGAAGCTGGAGGTAACCGAAGCTAAACGACAACTGCCGAACAATGCCGAAAACTGCGTAATCTGCTTCAAAATAATAATACAGTTATAATAATAATAATAATAATAATTTATTTGTAAAGCCATTTAAAACCACAGCTGCAACAAAGTGCTGTACACATAAAATCAAGAACATTTAAACACATAAAATAAGATTTTTCAAAATTATTATTATTATTTTTATTTTATATATTTTTATTAATAAGATGCGTTTGTAACACCAAATTGCCGTAAGTCGAGACCGCCGTAAGTTGAGGACTACCTGTACAATAATTTGGTGTTTTTACTCTTTACACCGCTGTCACTGAATTGTTAAAAAAGTGTTTACCAACCAGTTCGAGCTTCTGCTTCTCTTTGCTCTGCAGATTTTCAATGTGCTCAGCGAGGTCTGGTCGGTCAAACTCGCACTGAAGCTTCTCCTTGATCTCCAGCACTTCCTTGGAAATGCCGCTGAAGGTCTGCGTTATCTCATGGACCAGCTGCTTGTAGTGATCGAAGTCGTACTGGGGTCCTGTCCTCAAGTAGGCCTCGTGTCCTCTGGAAGACAGTCAACAGCCAAAACAAAAGGAAAAGACAAAGTCATTACTGACTTACAGTTCAGACTTGTGTTTGTACTTTATGATTGAAAGCAGATAGAAAATGTTAGTAGGGCACTGGACCAATACACAACTGTTCAACATTTGTCATTTTATAGATGAGAGGAAAGCACCTCTTATAGATGATCAACTGGGCTGAGATCTGATGAGTGTAAAGATTTATAATTCAGACTATCTTCGTTCAAATCAATATTTGACCCAAACTCTCTGCATCCTTCACACTGGGTTTGTCCAAAGCCTTTTCAGATATGGATGTTCAAACAGGAAGCCGAAAGATACACATTTCATTTACCTACTCAGACACTGACAAAGTGTCACTCTTCATTTAGTTTTTACAAATCAAAACTACTGCATGAGTGATGGTCATTATATCTGCACATCAATGTTCCCTCTAAGCTGCGCGCATGCGCAATTGCGCACTGCTCGCACATTCTCAGCGCACAATAAAATCTTTGCAGCGCATCCAAAGTAAACTGCATGTGGCAGTACCGGTATGTCCTTTAGGCTTTGAACGCACCACACAAGTGCCCGGATCTGATTGGGTCTGGTCAGAGCCCAGAGAGAGTTTCAACCATAGACATCATATATAAGAGTGTTTATATATGAGATCTATGGTTGCGACTCTCACTGAAAGAATGGAACGCGGAAGTCATGTGGGTCATGGAGCGGCAACTACTGTAGTTCAAACAGCAGCGGTTCCAGCATTGAACGTAGTTTATTATTGGTGTTTCAGACGTGTTTTCTCCTGTAAGTTGATGAAAAAAAAATTTTTTTTGCCATTGTGAAGCGTTAGTTGACTGTTCTGTACCAGTTTATCAACATTAATACTTCATGTCGCCAGTTTTTGTTAATTAAACATGAGTGCTAGTTGTGTTTTAACTGCAGCTCTGCCATCATGACTGGTTTAAACGGGTCTATTTCTGTCTAATTCAGCGTTTTAAAATATTACAGCTTAAATTTTGAAAGTTGTTTTTTTTAATGGTAATTCCAGTTACTGAACTTTCAACTAGAAAATATAGCCTTTTTCTGAGAGATTGACGTGGTTAATTTAAAGTTATAGATCCTTTGTCAAAGACTGCAGCATAAATTGTGACATTATCATTAAAGAAAAATGTGATTGTGGAGATGAGTAATTTTTTTATGTTTTCCAGGTAAACCACAGGAGAATGACTTCAGTGAACTGCTGAAAGTTGCACATCACAAAGGTACAATATCTCATTTTCTGTCTTAAACAATAATTAATCAAGATGTTTTAATAAAATTACTTTAACACCATAACCTTCACAAAGTTGGTATTTACTGCAGGACTGTTAATTTACTTAGTTTTATATTATTAGTTTAGTGTATGGTAATCATGGGTCAAGTTGAGATGAGTCGGCATCAATAAACTGTAGAACAGTAACAAAAACTTACTAAACTATCAGATGGAACTGGGAAGTTATGCTTCATGCCAATTTTAAACTATTTTTGAGAGGAATTTTCATTCATTTAACATTGTTTTAGCAAAAACGATCATAGTTCAATCTTAAAATATATATATGTTGTGCCATTTTATGGAAAGTTCAAAGATGATGTCAGGGGAGCTTTAACACTGTGAAATTTTGAATCAACATATTTTTCCTGTAAAATATTACATTTACTCAGATTAAACTTTTGATCTGTCATCTATGTTCTATTACGAATAAAATATTGACATTTGCCATCTCCACATCATTGGATTCAGTTTTTATTCACAATTTGTTTAGTGTCCCAACTTTTTTGGAATCCGGATTGTACATGGCTAAGCATAGGCAAGTGATGTGCAAGTCTCAAGCATGGTTTTGGTAAAAATAATAATAATAATCACTGAGAATTTTGGTTTAGGTGAAACGAACATCTAAGAATAAGATGCAGGTTTGCCAAAAGAAATTGAACTTTTCTTTTTTCTGGTCAACACCTTTCTGGAAACTGGCTAAACTGTATGTGGGTGGGTGGGTGTTAAACAATGTGAGACCCAAGCTTACTCTTCGAAGAGTTGATATGTCTCTAATCGCTCCGACTGAAGATGATAAAACCTCTGGATCAGAGTCTTGAAATCTGAAGGAACCTAAAAGAGTAAAACACAAAGAAAGTTAACAGAAAATACATATATAATCGAGTATAACTATAAACAAACTGTTAATCTACCCAACCTAGATAAGAAGTGCACATATTAAATGATTATGTAAAATATGTTTACAATGATTATATTTTGTTTTGTGTTATCAGTATCTTTCGTGTGAATATCAAATTATATGCTTAAAATAAAGTTTAAAAATGTGAACCGTGAGTTATTTTCAATGTCTGTATAGTTTGTACCAGACTTGTTTGATAACGGTGATTAAAACCAGACATAAAAACACTCAAAATGATCATTAGCAGCAATAACTAGCGTGTCGGTTAGCTTGGTTTAGCTTCGCACAAATTAGCTTTGACATAAAGTTATGATGTAAATAATCACTCACCATTGTACCCTGCTACAAAACACTGTCGTGGACACCTTACAGTTCAAAACACAGCATTTTTATGGTTTCTAAACTCTGTACGTTTGTTTTATTTCCTCCCACATATCAGCAGCCTGCATCACTGTACAATCCGGAAGTTACGACACATATCTGTTTTTGCAAACAATTGGCCTTCAAAATAAAAGTTCTCATCCAGCCACCTTGACGTCACAAACATTTTAACAAACTGTAGAAAGAAAAACAAGAAGGGGAAGAAAAAGAAGACAAATGATAAGGATGAAGATTATGTTGATGGTGGTGGTGGTGCTGGTGATGATGATGTTACAGGAAAAAGTCTCAAGCAATGTTAATTTTTTTTTTCATTTACCCTTTATTTATACAGGTAGTCTCATTGAGCCACGATAACTCATTTTCAAGAGAGACTTGTTTTTTAGGGAGCAGATGGTGGAGGGTTAAGGGCCTTGCTCAGGGGCCCAGAGTGGAGTGAATGAGGGTGGAGGCAGGTGTGGGTTTTTCACCTTTTCCACCAAAGTTGCAACTTTCCACCCACATTATTTTTTGATGTTGTCTGTACCGGGGCTTGAATCGGTGATCTTCTGATCACAGGCCCACCGTCTCTAGCCTCTGCTCCACTACTCCCCCGTGTCTGCTAATGTCTGCTTTTATGTGTTTTTATCAGAGTGCAGCACTTTGGCCAACTGTGTTATTATCACGCATTGTCTTCAAAATTCTACTTCTCACATTCAAAGCTATCCACAAACTTGCGCCTCCTTATCTATCTGACCTCCTCCAAATCTCCATCCCATCTCGCTCTCTCAGATCCTCCTCTTCGCTACATCTCCATGTACCCTCTGCCCACCTCTCCACCATGGGGAGCAGGGCCTTCACCTGCTCTGCCCCTCACCTCTGGAACGCTCTACCGCCAGACCTTCGAAACACCACCTCCCTTTCTCTGTTCAAGACTGGTCTGAAAACACATCTCTTTAGACTAGCTTATCATTAACTTTACTAAATGTCAAGAAAGTTCATGCTCAATAATCCAGGTACCAAATCCAATAATTCTCAGTCGGGTCATCTGGACAGTTTCTTTTTCATAGAAACGTTTCACCCTCTATCTGGAGGGCATCATCAGTCAGAGGACTTCCAGCAAACTGTTTCCCCCACCAAGAAGTAAACACCTTAAGTAGACCAACCAGTCTACTAAATGTATTTTATATTATTTTGTATTTTATATTCTTTATTTATTTTATATTTCAATTTCTTCCTGCTGATGTTTCAACTGTGTTTGTTTGTTTTTACACAATCTCTGTTATATGTTTCTTGCTGTGAAGTGTCCTTGGGTGTCCTGAAAGGCGCTTTTAAATAAAATGATTATTATTATCATTATTATTATTATTATTATTATTAAACTTAATAAATAAAGAAGGATTTATTGGGGGGTTTAGCACTGCATGTTTGAGTTTATTTTTAATTTTTATGAAGCCTCACTAGAAGTTCTCCAGATGCACAACTGGTAAAATGATGACTTTTGTTATTTATAATTCTACCAGTGTTGAAAATATTTTCCAACTCCACCGGCTGTCAGGCTGCAGCAAGCAGAACCAAAGATTTCGGATTTTGATTA
>JBBPBX010018353.1:32796-45710 GCA_038048925.1 Garcialebias charrua | reverse complement strand
ATATATTCTCATATGAAACGCCTGAATCCAGACGTAATATTCCTACAGGAAACACATTTGCAAAATTCAAATCAGGTCAGGCTTAAATATCCATGGATTGGGGAGATTTACCATTCGAGCTTCAACTCAAAAGCCAGAGGAGTTGCCATACTATTTAATAAGAATATTCATTTTACAGCATCAAAAATAATGAAGGATACAAATGGCAGATTTCTTATAATCGCGGGCTCTCTGTTCCATACCCCCGTTTTATTAGTGAACATTTATGCACCAAACTTTGATAACCCAGACTTTATAAACAATTTAGTAAGCACACTTCCATATCTCGACACTCATCTGTTAATTTTAGCTGGGGACCTGAATTGTGTTATGAACACATCATTAGATCGCTCTTCGTCTCGGCCCTGCACACAGTCTAATATGTCTAAATCTATTTTGGATTTTATGTCCCAAAATGGATATGTAGACCCATGGAGGGCACAGAATCCACTAACAAGGACCTATTCTTTTTACTCACAGGTGCACCAATCCTATTCCCGTATAGATTATTTTTTTGTTGACAGCTCTTTAATGCAGAGAGTCACGTCTTCTGAATACTATCCGATTGTTATCTCAGACCATTCTCCTCTAAGCATTGATATAAACTTTATAAATAAACCCCGTTCTAGTCCTCGTTGGAGATTTAATAGTCTCCTGTTATCAGATGAGCCATTTAATAAATTCATCTTATCAGCAATTGACGATTTCCTAATGTTCAATAAGAGCGATACAATTTCTCCCTCACTATTATGGGAAACATTAAAAGCCTATATTCGTGGTCAGATTATTTCTTTTTCAGCTAATGTCAATAAAAATCTACGCACTAAGATATCAGAAATATCAACAAAAATTCAGAATATTGACAGGCAAAATGCCGTTAATCCGTCACACGATTTGCTGAAACAGCGACAGGATCTTCAAATGGAACTTGATCTTTTAACAACATCTGATGCGGAGCGTCTCTTGATCCGATCTCGAGCCACTTATTATGAGCATGGGGAAAAACCAAGTAGACTTTTGGCACATCAACTGAAACGAAAGGCTACCTCTCACACAATATCGCAAATCAAAGATCGATCGGGCAACCTTGTCTCAGACCCTGTCTCCATTAGTGACATCTTTAAAAAATTCTACTGCGATCTGTATAAATCTGAACTACAAGCAGACTCAAACGAGCTACTCGCCTTTCTTCAGAATATTGACATTCCTAGGATAGACAAATTGATTTCTGACCAACTTGAGGCTCCCATTAAATTAGAAGAAATATTAGAGTCAATTAAGAATATGCAAAGTGGTAAAACACCTGGCTCGGATGGTTTCTCTGCCGAATTTTTCAAAAAATTTAAAGATAAGATAGCCCCTCTTCTTCTCGAGGTTTATAATGAGTCATTCGGGCGTGGCCTGCTACCTCCCACCTTGACTCAAGCTTCAATCTCTCTCCTGTTAAAGAAGGATAAAGATCCTACTGCTTGCGAGTCTTATAGACCCCTTTCACTCTTGAATGTGGATTTTAAGATTTTGTCCAAAATACTCGCAACTCGGCTTGAGACAGTTCTCCCTCTGATTATCTCACAAGAACAAAATGGATTCATCAAAGGTCGCCAGTTGTTTTTTAATACCCGTACAATATTGAACACAATTTTTTCAACTCATTCCCCCAAGTCTCCTGAAGTAATCATTTCTCTTGACGCCGAGAAAGCTTTTGATCGAGTAGAATGGGAGTATCTCTTTGCCGCTCTTAATAGGTTTGGTTTTGGAGAGAGGTTTGTGTCCTGGATCAAACTACTTTATACATCTCCTCAAGCATGTATTCTTACTAATTCCATCCAATCAGATTATTTTTCGGTGGGGCGCGGTACTAGACAGGGTTGCCCTCTTTCCCCCCTCTTGTTTGCGTTAGCCATTGAGCCTCTTTCTGTTGCCCTAAGATCCCTTTCTTCTTTTCACGGAATCATCCGCTCTGGCGTCGAGCTTAAATTGTCCTTATATGCAGATGACCTTCTCCTGTATGTTTCTGACCCATTATGTAGCCTTCCCCCAATTTTAAATACTCTGGAAAAATTTGGATCGTATTCCGGCTATAAAATTAATTCACTTAAAACCGAATGCTACCCAGTGAATTCATTAGCTTTAAAGCTTAAGCCTTCTGATATCCCTTTTAGGCTCAGCCCCTCGGGGTTTAGATATTTGGGAATTAATATTGCACGTACTCTGCCCTCGATGTTTTCTCAGAATTATACCCCACTAGTCTCCCAAATTGCATCAGACCTTCAGAGATGGAACTCTCTCCCTCTTTCACTAATTGGCAGGATTAATATTATCAAAATGAATGTGCTACCTAGACTCCTGTTTTTATATCAAAACATCCCTCTGTTTTTGCCCAAACAGTTCTTCAGGTCCCTGGATCAGATGGTCTCTTCCTTTTTGTGGAATGGAAAGGCCCCCAGAATGAGACTTTCTTTATTACAACAGTTCACCACAAATGGTGGTCTTTCTCTACCCAATTTTACAATGTATTACTGGTCCTCGCATATTCATAAACTGAATTATTGGTTAAATTCACCGGATCTGATTTGGTGCAAACTTGAAGTTCAATCGATTTCTACATCTTTTTCACCTGCCTCAATTATTTATTCATCATTACCAATTAAACTATCCTCTGTTACTACAAATCCTATAGTGCTTTCCACACTCAGGATCTGGTCACAATTTAGGTCCCATTTTAAATTTGTATTACCATCTAATAAAATGCCGTTATTAAAGAATCACATTTTCTCTCCAGCATCTACTAATGCTGCCTATAGAATTTGGCATGAGAGAGGTATTAGAACAATGAGAGACCTTTACGAAGATGGTTTGTTCCTTAGTTTTTCAGAATTGTCTTCTAAATTTAATCTACCCACTTCACATTTGTTTCTTTATTTCCAAATTAGACATTGCGTTTCATCACGGTTTCCAAATTTTCCAACTTTGCCTACTGACCCACCATGGGTCGAATTCCTAGCTTTGAAGCCTAATCTGAAATCTCCTCTTTCTATTATTTATGGAAAACTTATGGCAATTGAGGCCGACTCATCAGCTAAAACCAGAACTGCATGGGAACGGGAATTGGGTGTTGAACTGTCAGAATCATGGTGGGATAAAGTTATTCTCAGCATACGCCAGAGTACACCATGTGCCAGACTACAATTAATACAGTTTAAAGTAATAAATAGAGTACATTTTTCAAAGTCCCGTCTATCAAAAATTTTCCCTTCAATTTCAGACCAATGTGATAGATGTCAGGCCTCACCTTGCAACTTAAGTCATATGTTTTTCTTTTGCCCAAAATTACAAGGGTTCTGGAAATACTTCTTCTCCATACTCTCAGGAGTTTTTAAGATCCAGATTCAGAGTGATCCACTTATCGCCATTTTTGGAATTCCAGGGACCACACTTAACCTATCCCGCCAGCAGGGGGAGGTCCTGGCCTTCTGTTCTCTCCTTGCCAGGCGTTGTATTTTGTTCGCTTGGAAATCTCCCACACCTCCATCCACATCGCAATGGCTTAACACCGTAAGATCATTCTTGAAAATAGAAAAAATTTCATTAACAGTGAAAGGTAGTTCTGAAAAATTTACTTATAAATGGGCACCCTTTGTGTCATATGTAAAATCTTTGCCTTCACAACATACAGACTGATATCCTGATTCATGCTCAATACACAGACTGATGGGACTAACTCATCACACTACCATGTGAAGAATAAATGAATGGGTAAAACACTTGTTTCCTTTTAGTTTATTGATGCCGTCCTATCCCCCCCCCCTTTTTTTTTTTTTTTTTTTTTTTTTTTTTTTTTTTTTCTTTTTTTTTGTTCATTTCGTCTTGTTTTTGGCTAGGTTAGTGGGGTGTGATATGTTTGGTGTGGGAGGGGGGAGGGAGAAAAGGGGAGAAAAAAAAAATTATTTGGAGAAGTCATGTAAGTTTCGTAAAATGTATGTATTGTTAATTGTTGTATGTTCTCCTGATAAATAAAAAATTAAAAAAAAAAAATCAACCTGGTGTCTTCATTTTCAGCAGCATGTTAGGCATGACGTAACGAGTCCAGATAGCTTCATTTAGCTCAGATAAATGTAAATATCTCCCACGCTAACATAAATACTGTTTATTATTGTTAAACTGTTAATATATAGCACATTTAGTATGTTATAGTGCAGCGTGACACGTGAAATGTCCGACTGCCTCGTTAACAGACAACTGGATCCAGGCAGCTGCTCTCTTCCAACACAGATGCAGGTAAGGTGTAGAATAATTAAATATGAGAATCAAAATATATTCCATCAGCTATAGTTCAGAAAGTGGTGCGTGTGTCCACTGTCCAGTCCACCGCCATTGTTAAAATGCCGGCTGTCTGCGCGTGCGTGCTGCGTGCATGTGTTCAAACAAAAGCTCCACGGGAGATGTTTACATTATCAACGGGGGGTCAGCGAAAAACTTCCACCTTGAGAGCAGGATCAGAAAAGTATCGGTGTCATCGAGGGGGGCCAGCAGCGTCGTGTAGGCGATAAGCAAAGTCGCAAAGAGAAAGTAGCGGTTACACTCAAAATATGCGCCGTGTAAACTGGCCCTTAGAGCAGTGTTTTTGTCTCTGAAACACTCACAGGAAAAGGCTGGTTGCACAACAACATGTCCTGATAAAATCAGACAACAGGACCACGGTCTCTTACATCAACAGAGACGGTGGAACAAGGTCCCAACCCCTCCTCAGGTTGACACAGTAACTGCTCACGTGGTGCAGCTCCCGGATATTGTCGCTGAGGGCGACTCACGTCCCGGGCGAGCTGAATCACGGGGCAGATGCCCTCTCAAGAGGGCCCCTCCTCCCCTCGGAGTGGCGGCTGAACCCGCGTATCGTGGACCAGATCTGGGCACGATACGAGAGGGCCACCATAGATCTGTTCGCCTGCAGCAACAATACGCACTGCGCCCTGTATCGTTTGATAAGAGAGACAGATGCACCGCTGGGGACAGATGCCCTGACATACAGCTGGCTAGCGGGGAGGTTGTATTACGCGTTTCCAACTGTTCCCTTGATTCAGGCGACGCTGGAACGTGTACGAAGGGGAGCTCTCTCCCTAATACTGATAGCCCCCAGGTGGCCTCAGAAAGCATGGTTCCCAGAGGTGATTTTACTGCTGACAGGGACACCATGGCCACCCTCTCATAATACGGTTCATGAAGGACGTGCTGAGGAAGAGGCCTCCGAGCAGGGCTTTGGCCCCTCTGTGGGACCTACAGTTGGTCCTGGATGCTCTGTGTGAGCCTCCATTTGAGCCTCTTAGCAGCATTAATGCCGGTTACCCACCGGACCCGTGTCGGGCGGCTGAAGCGGCCGGTTTACATTGAAAGTCTATGTGGAGACACGTCGAGGCGCGGCAAACCGTGAAGCGGCGCATTTTGAGTTTTTGAAGCGGCGCGCCGGCATGCGGCAGTTCCTTTCCACGCACGCGCGCGACCGAAACAACCTACGCGTTGAGCAACATCGAGCCGCCAAAGTTTTAAAAGTTGGATGTTTTTGTGGCTCGACGTGGCTCGACGCGTCCAGCAAACAATCGGGAGAGCCTCTGCTATGTGATTACACAACGACAACTGGACTTTTTTTGGACTTTTTTAACTTACCCCATCGAGCCTCCATGAATTGGAACCAGACTCAGGTAAGAAACTTGACATTTTTACAGTTGCTGCTGTCCGCTCCAGTGTACATCACCCCAAACATAAAAAAAACTTTTTAATCTCAACAAAGACTGTCGGAGCTGCAGTTCGGCTCGTAGAAAACCCACTCCAGTAGGAGGGGGGGTCACGTGCTGCTGATTTTATCTGCCAACAGCATGAAAACACAACAACTGATGACCCTCTGCCTCCCCCCAGTGCGCGTCATCGGACGCGTCCCAGTGGATACCTGGCATCAGTGACAAGCAGCCAAAAGGGGGCGGCAGGAGCGTTCTGACAATTTAGGTGGGTACCCGGCATAAGATAGATTTATTATCTTATAAGACTGCATTGCTCTTAGCTCTGTGCACAGCAAAACGCGTAAGTGACCTCCACACATTATTTGTGCATCCAATGTGTACCAGATTTGCCCCTGACGAGTCAAAGGTCACCCTGCGTCCAAACCCCGCATATGTGCCAAAAGTACCAACTTTAAATCCCAAAAGTCTGGACTTTGAGCTGCCAACCTTTCCTCCTCCCCCTGTTCTAACTGCAGAACAGAGGCGGCTGAACGCGCTCTGCCCTGTTAGGGCCCTGAGCACCTACATGGAGAGAACTACCTAACAGTTGGCAAAAAAACAAACCAGTTGTTTGTGTGTTTTGCTAATCCTGCTACAGGCAGAGCCCTGTCAAAACAGTGACTCTCACACTGGGTGACGGAGGCCATTAAAAGGGCATACAGCAACAAAGGTCAGCAAGTGCCCAGTGGGGTACATGCTTACTCAACCCGAGGCCTAGCCACTTCCTGGGCCTTATTCAGAGGTGTACCAGTAGCAGATATATGCGCAGCTGCTAACTGGGCATCATCAAACACGTTTGTGAAACACTACAGTTTAGATGTCACAGCATGTGACGTAACTCAGGCTGTTCGCTCTACCACAGAGTAGAGAGCAGCTGGCGCCTGTAGTCTAAGGCATAAGTTCTCACAAGCATGCATTTCCAGAGCATTTCCTGGGCGTGATTGAATTACGTTCCCATAGTCATATGTTGCACTGAGTGTACTGACTGATAAGGGAACTGAAGGTTATGCACCATAACCCATGTTCCCTAGGAAGGGAATGAAGTGCAACACATGTTTGCCCTTTCAATGCCCAAGCTCGGTGAAGTGCACCCTGAGAACGAAGGTGGGGCGTCGGCCCCTTTTATGCAAAGAGGGCGGTGCCTCATTGCTGACGCTGACACCCACCTGCCTTTAGAAAAGGCGTGATTGTATTACTTCAGGTTAACCGCGTGGGGGCGCAATTCCCATAGTCATATGTTGCACCTTGTTCCCTTCCTTCAGGGAACATCGATTATTGCGCATAACCTTCAGTTTCTACTCGCACAGGAGAAGCTTGCAAGACAGGCATGAAGCCTGCAGTGCTCGACCTGTGTGTTCTGCTCCGAGGCAGCCTTTGCAGATAGCATGCAGGTCGGAGCTGAGGATGAACCCCATCCTGCAAGCCAGACATGATCGAATGACTCCACTGGACATCATCTGCTCTTTAGGATGTCTCATGTGCTTCCTTGCTGTAGAAAAAACACGAGCTGATCCCTGGTCTCAGGGCATTTTATATAGACAGGGGCGGGGCCCACACAGTAGGAGGGCGTGGACTAAAGTTTTCAGTGCTGTGCGTGAGGGGTAAACCCACTAGCGATAGCCTTAAAGGACAAAGCCTACATGAAATAGAACATACAATGGCTGCAGCCTCTGCTGTGTGTGTTAGATGAGGTGGCGTTTGACTCAGTGGCATTTATAAGGTCCTGTTAAATGATGGCAAAACCAGTTGTGATAAAACAGCATTTATTTTCTTTTATCACAACTCTTAACATTTTGTGTGCTTTAGTTTAGAATGTTCTAATTTGGCTGTAGGATTTTAGGATGGGGGGTCCGTCTGATTGCCACTTATAACACTGGCATGCAGCTTGTGTTTGAAAATTATTGCCATCTGTAGCAATA
This sequence comes from Garcialebias charrua, assembly GCA_038048925.1. Classification (NCBI taxonomy): domain Eukaryota; kingdom Metazoa; phylum Chordata; class Actinopteri; order Cyprinodontiformes; family Rivulidae; genus Garcialebias; species Garcialebias charrua. The sequence continues at coordinate 37,981 of JBBPBX010018353.1, read as the reverse complement.
TTCATTTACCCTTTATTTATCCAGGTAGTCTCATTGAGCCACGGGAACTCATTTTCAAGAGAGACCTGTTAGGGAGCAGATGGTGGGGGTTAAGGGCCTTGCTCAGGGGCCCAGAGTGGGGCAAATGAGGGTGGAGGCAGGTGTGGGTGTTTCACCTTTTTCCACCCACATTTTTTGATGTTGTCAGTACCGGGGCTTGAACCGGCGATCTTCCGATCACAGGCCCACCATCTCTAACCACTGCGCCACACAATTGCAATGATGCTATTTTTCTGTGTTCGACACGGTCTTCAAATACTGAAAGTCTCCGATGCAGCAGATACTTGCACAAATAAAACAGTGTTTGGTTAACTTTGTAAATAGGGCTGGACGATATCTCAATTAAGGCTGCACGATTAATCGCATTTGCGATTATCTCGCGATATGTTAAAACGCGATTCACTAATCGCACGGGCTGCGATTTGACTGGTCACGTGACTTGGGAGTGAGCCGACTGGCCGCGCGCAGCTCTGAGCGGAGCAAAACAGAGCAGAGGAGGAGGCCGTGCGCTCCAACACAGTTGCTTCAGGCTCGACAGAAGTCATAAAAGTTATAAATTCAGGTAAGTTAGCCCATGTAAACGTGTATCTGAGCTTAGAGGCTGAAACACAGAGACCGCGGGAGATAAACAGAGCGCGAGCTGGTCATGTGACCGGGTCTGTTTTGACGGTGCCCGGTTAGCAGCTAGCTCAACAAGCTAACGTTCTGCGTGAAAAAGTGCATTAATTATCTGATTAAAAAAAAAAACAGTTGTGTCGTTAGTGATATGAATTAATACAGAACCAGTAAAAATAATCGCATTTTAAATCGCAATTTATAGAAAAAAAATTGCGATTAGATTATTTTCCTAAATCGTTCAGCCCTACTGCGACCTATACTCAGGTGCGACCTATATATGGGTTTTTATAAAATAAGCTGATTTGTAATCATTTATTAACAAAAATTAAACTGAGACACACTCTTACAATAATGTCAGCTAACAAATATTTTTTTAGGTGTTTATCCTAAAATTATTCATTTATTAAAGAAAAGTTCAACTCAGACACATATTTGCTATAATTTTTTATCAAACAAATAATTGTTTTTAAGTGTTAATCTTCTTAAAAGCCTTGCTGTGCGCTCCTGTGGAAGAGACATTTGCAGCACGGTCCACATTTTGACGTAGGTGCGACCTATACTCAGGTGCGACCTATATATGGATTTTTCCAATTATTTGGCAATAATTGGACAATGCGACCTATACTCGGGTGCGACCTATACTCTGGAAAATATGTTACAGTATATCATAAAAATATTGAGATATTAATTTTGGTCCATATCGCCCAACCCTATTTGTAAACTATGAATCTTTTCACAATGCTGTAACAGAAAGGAACAATCAGACACAACAAAACAAACCTTTCTGAATATATCATGAACATGGAAAAGAGAAAAGTGGCACCAAAAAAACCTGCATTTTATCTGAAAAGATTATCACAGAAAATGGTCTCAAACCTCGATGTGGTGAGAAAACCACTGCAGAAGTATTAAAGTCTCATAGCAATCTTCTTCTGTATCGTACTCCATTTATTTTTAAACTTTTATACGTTTTCCAGTTTCTTCTAATGAAACTCTTCCCACAGCATGATGATGCCACTCTCATGCTTCTGGCAGGTTTGGTGTGCTTATCTGATATTTATTAAAGTAACTTGCAGCTTTGTTTGTTGCTGGATACTGGACTTCCTCACCAACAGACCACAGGCAGTGAGAATCGGCTGCCACCTCTCCTCCACACTAGTCCTAAGCACTGGTACACCTCAGGGCTGTGTCCTCAGTCCACTGCTGTACTCAATATTTACACATGACTGTACCACCAAGCACAGCTCTAACGTCATCCTCAAGTACACTGATGCCACCACCGTCCTGGGCCTCATCACCAATAACGATGAGTGTCTACAGAGACGAGGTGAAATCACTGACCAGCTGATGTCAGGAAAATAACACCTCTCTAAATGACAGCAAAACAAAGGAGATGATAGTGGAGATGATAGTGGACTTCAGAAAACAACGTGGAGACCAGCACTCCATCAACATAAACAACGTTGAGGTGGAGCAGGTCAGCAGCTTCAAGCTCCTTGGTGTTCACTTTACTGAGGATTTGTCCTGGACTTTACATACAAACACTGTGGTCAAGAAACCCCAACAAAGACTCTACTTCCTAAGAAGTCTAAAGAAGTTTGGTACAAACATCAGCATCCTCAACAACTTTTATAGGTGCACCACTGAGAGCCTGCAGACAGGCTGCATCACAGGATGGTACAGGAACTGCACTAGTCAGAGCCGGAAAGCTCTACAGAGGGTGATGCAAAGAGCAGAGGAGTGATGCAAAGAGCAGAGGACATCACTGGTAGCAGTCTCCACACCATCCAGGACATCCGATGTCTGCGTAAAGCACGCAGCATCATTAAGGACCACACCCACCCAGCACAAGGACTCTTCTGTCTACTATCCTAAGGCAGACGATACAGGAATCTGCCATCGTGTACAAAAAGACTAAAGGACAGCTATTACCCACAAGCTGTCAGATTACTGAACTATCAATAAATAACACTAAACAACTGGCAATAATCACTACCTGTGCAATAACCTTCACAGAACCTGTTTGGTATACCGGTATGTTGATTATGTGCAGTATGTGTGTGTGTGTATATATATATATATATATATATATATATATATATACACACACAACATCGTGCATTTTAGCTTATTACTACCTTGAAATACTTGTTCAAATTCATCCTGCTGCACCATTATACTGTATTCTACCATGTTGTTGTTCAATACTGTATCTGTCTTTAAGACATTGTATATAATATAATTACTTTTTCACTTTTTGGTACTTTTTGTGTGTGTACAGTACCCTTATTGCATTCTTTTAGTATTTCTTGTTGGTTTCTTTGATATATAATTTTTTCATCGAATCAAATCGGTTCTTCTCATCCTAAGCATTCCATTGTGCTGTTAACTCTGTGTTAACGTTAAATATGACAAATGAACACAACTTGGACTTTGACTTCCTAGTACGAAGCAAAGTGAAGGACAGGGGTCTGGTTTTAACCAGGCTAACTTTGTCTGCAAGCACATCCACGAAGCATGGATGCTGCACCCAAGACTCTCGTGTTTACAGTTCAGCCTTGTTTGTTAAATTACACACTCAAGTCGTATGTTTTCATTTCACTCAACCTTTCAACAGATACTCACATTCTGAGATGATCTGTCCCGCCGCACCGCGCGCTGACAGGCACCGCTCGGTCCGGACGGGTCACCGGACAGCCAACCTGTGATTACCGGAGATTAGTCAATATAAAAACGCAGCCCTACCGTGAACTCCACCAAATGTTAACACAGCCAAACAAAAACGGCATTACTTCACCACGTATGAAATGTAAAACACTAGGCCGTATCATCCAGCCTCATAGAAGAAAGCCGCCATTTTGGGTAAATTCGCAGGCGAACGTTAAACAGCAGGAAGTCTATAAAATACACGCGTTTCTGTCTATATGGTCAATAAATACCTTTCAATGTGAGCTTAGGTGGTTTTCTGTTATTACTGAAGGTTCTTGGTTGTTCTTAGCTTGTACTATAAAAGTCATTCGCAACAACACCACGATCTTCTTTTTCCTCCAAGGGAGGTCGGTAGGCAGAGCAGCAGCCAGTCAGCAGATCAGACTCATTACCGCTCCCTGCTGGACTGGGCGTGTAACATGAACGTTATAGAGAAAACGTATTTATTTATTGCAAACATATGGAACATGCATGAACAAAACAGAACAAGGAAGAACTAATTATAAACACAAATACAATATTCAAGGGCATTACAGAACATAAAAATAATTTAGTTTACAATGTTAAAATCAAATTGGTGCTCGGCGAGTGCAGTTCTTAAAGGGCAGTTGTAATTTGACTGAGCTTTCTATATATTATATAAATATTAATAGAAGATAATACAATCTGGAAATTAGGCTTTTGTTGTAAATATTTGGAGGTGTGATTATGATATGTACCATCCATCCATTATCTTGCACTTATTCCTAAGTCCGGTCTCTGGGCAGCATCTTGAGCAGAGAGGTCCAGACATCTTTTTCAGCTCTTCTGGGAGGACCCCAAGGTGTTCCCAGGCCAACCGAGAAACTCTCCAGTGTGTCCTGGGTCTTCCCCAGGATCTCCTCCCAGTCGGACATGCCTGAAGCACCTCCCTAGAGAGGCGCCATGGGGGCATTCTTACCGATGCCCGAACCACCTCAACTGGCTCCTCTCGATGTGGAGGAACAGCGGTTCTACTCTGACCTCTCCCGGATAACTGAACTTTTCGCCATATCTCTAAGGGAGAGTCCAGCTTCTCTGTGAAGGAAACTCATTTCAACCTCCTGTATCCAATCTCATTCTTTTGGTCACTACTCAGAGTTCATGACCAGAGGTGAGGGGAGGAATGTAGACTGACCGGTAAACAGAGAGCTTTGCTTTACAGCTCAGCTCTCGCTTTGCCTCAACGGACCAGTACAGAGTTCACAATACTGCAGATGCTGCACCAATCCATCCGTCACTCTCAAGCTCCATTCTTCCCTCACTCATGAACAAAACCCTGAGATACTTGAACTCCTCTACTTGAGGCAGAACTTCAACCTGAAGACAGCAATCCACCCTTTTCTGGTTGAGGACCATGGCCTCAGATTTGGAGGTGTTGATCCCAGCCACTTCACACTCTGCTACGAACCACTCAGTGAAAGCTAAAGATCAATGCACAATGACGCAAACAGGACCACAGAGAAGGAATCCTGAGACAACCGAACTAGACTCCCTCCACCTGCTGGCTGCAACGAGAATTTCTATCAATAAAAGTTATGATCAGAATCTGTGACAACGGGCAGCCCTGGCGGAGTCCAACTCCCACCCTGAAGGGGTCCAACTTACTGCCGGCAATGTGAACCAAACTCTCCTACAACTGGTATAAGGACTGAAGAGCCCGTAACAACGAGCCCCCAATCCCATATTCACGGAGCACCCCCACAGTGAACCCCAGGGAACACGGTCAAATGCCTAAGTCCAAAAAACACATGTAGACAGGATGGGTAAACTCCCATGACCCCTCGAGGACCCATCCATC
>JBBPBX010018353.1:17768-31340 GCA_038048925.1 Garcialebias charrua | reverse complement strand
CAGTCTGCCAATCCAGTGGCACGACTGCCCCAGATGTCCACGTTGCAAAGGCATGTCAACCAAGACAGCCCCACAACATCCAGAGCTGCCCTTTAAGAACTGCAACTGCGGAGCACTAATTTGATTTTAACATTGTAAACTAAATTCTTTTTATGTTCTGTAATGCCCTTTATAATTAGTTCTTCCTTGTTCTGTTTTGTTCATGTATGTTCCATATGTTTGCAATAAATAAATACATTTCAGGGTGAATCTCATCCACTCCCAGAGCCCTGCTGCCTCTGAGCTTTTTAACTACCTCAGTGACTACAGTGACAGATCAATCCCAAAGTCCCCCGACTCAGCTTCCTCCATGGAAAATGTGCTGGTGGGATTGAGAAGGTCTGAGAAGTATCCCTTCCACCTCCCAACGACATCACTGTTGTTGAGGTCAACCGCACCCCACCTTCACTGAATACAGTGTTAGTAAAGTGCTGCTTCCCTTCCTCAGCCAACTGATGGTTTGCCAGAATCTCCTTGGAACCGACTGAGAGTCTTTATCAGGGTCTCACTGAATTCCTCCCACAGCCGAGCTTCTGCCTCAGCAACAGCCCAGGCTGCAGACCGCTTGGCCCTCCAGTACTCCTCAGCTGCCTCCGGAGTCCCACTGGCCAACAAGGCCCGGTAGGACTCATTCTTCAGCTTGACAGCCTCACTAACCCGGGGTGTCCACCACCGAGTTTGTGGATGGCCACGAGAAGCACAGACAATCTTGTGGCCACAGCTCAAGGTAGCTACCACAACAAGTGAGGTGTGGAACATGGTCCACTCAGACTCAATGTCCCCACCTCGGCTGGGATGTGGTTAAAGCTCTCCCGGAGGTGTGAGTTGAAGACCTCTCTGACAGGTTCTTCTGCCAGGTGCTCCCAGCAAACCCTCACTGCACGTTTGAGTCTACCTGTCCATCTTCCCCTACCATCAGATCCAACTCACCACCAGGTGGTGATCAGTTGACAGCTCAGCTCCTCTCTTCACCCGAGTGTCCAAAACAAACAGCCGCAAATCAGATGACACGGCTATGAAGTCAATCATTGATCTACGACCTAGGTCGTCCTGGTACCAAGTGCACTTATGGACACCCTGATGTTCAAACATGGTGTTCGTGATGGACAAACTATGACTAGCACAGAAGTCCAACAACAGAACACCGCTCGAGTTCAGATCAGAGAAACCGTTCCACCCAATCACACCCCTCCAGGTCACACCGTCGTTACCCACGTGGGCATTGAAGTCCCCCAGCAGAATAAAGGAGTCTCCAGCTGGGCACCTTCAGCACCCCCGCCAAGGACTCCAAGAAGGCCGGATATTCTGAATTGCAGTTCGGCACATAGGCACAAACAACAGTCAGAGCCCGTCTCCGCACCCAAAGGTGAAGGGAGGCCACCCTCTCATCTACCATGCAAAACTCCAACACACAGGCACCAAGTTGGGGGGGCTACAAGTAGACCTACACCAGCTCGACATCTCTTACCATGGGCAACTCCAGAGTGGAATAAGGTCCAGCCCCTTTCAAGGAGATCGGTTCCAGAGCCCATGCTGTGCATCAAGGTGAGCCCAACTATATCTAGCCGGTATTGCTCAACCTCACACACAAGCTCAGTCTCCTTCCCCACCAGAGAGGTCACATTCCAGGTCCCAAGAGCCAGGGTCAGAGCACCAAGGTCCCCGCCTTCGGCCATTGCCCATGGCATCATGCAGCAGACTTTTATGGCCCTTCCTGCAGGTGGTGTGTCCACAGGAAGGCAAACCCATGCTGCTCCTTCGGGCTGAGCTTGACCAGGCCCCATGGGTACCATATTTACCATAAATAATAAAAAGTTAACATGTAAAGATTAGGGATGGGGCAGATCCGATCCAGTATCGGTATCCGATACCAGCAGAATGTAAGTATCGGGTATCGGAACCAACCTGCCGATATTTCCGATACTTTCTAGATGTCAGAGAGCACATATATTTCACCATACTCTGTGACTTCTGTCTTATATATTAGTGTTCAATTATAGATTAAATCTGTATCTGTTGATAAAATTCAACAAGAATTACAACTCATATAGTGCCAGAATTAAAAATAAGACTAGAAAATGGGGAGTAGAATGTGATGATTTCCCATAATGCTTAGCAGTATTTTAGACTAGTGTTCCTTGCACCATGAGTCAGAAGGACGTCTGTGGAAGAGACCTGCCTCTTCTTGTATGCCATTTGTTTGTGAATTACTGTAGTGAGGCTCAGAGTGTCTTCTTTGGGTTTACCTCACACAAGTCCGAGTTTTGTGCAACATATGTGCTCTCCCTTCAAGAACTTAATTATTACAGCCTCCTATGCTTGAACACCAATATCGGATCGGAAAAGTATCGGTATCGGTCGATACTCAATTATGTATCGGATCGGATCGGAAGTGAGAAATGTGGATCGGTGCATCCCTAGTAAAGATTCATGTAAACATGTAAAGGTCACATTTCCCCATCCCAAATAAAACATCCTTATCTGTTAAAAGTAATACATGTATTCACATTCTTTCGATTAAAAAAAAATTGCCATGTCCCTCCAGAATATTTTGGTGTAACAACAATCCCAAAACGATGAACAAGCTCTTATTGGTGATTTTTGCAGAAGGTATAGGGTCCAAGTCCCATTCATATCTTTTTATCAAAATGCTTAAACTGGATAGCAATTGTGAATATTTTTGTATGAAATTTATCTTACTTTATTATTTATTAAGTATTTCTTTGGGAGTAACCAAGTCCATTTCCAATTTATACCAATAAAATGTACAAGTTGATGAAACAACGTCCCTTAAAAGAATTTCTTAATTTGTTATTAGTTTTCTTACTTATCAAAGGACAATCATATCCAATATAAATGGAACCTGGATCAAAACATATTATTTTGACCAGATGATAAAAGCCCCACTGGGGATTGCGTCAAACACCACAGCATATTTTTTAGGTGTAACAGGAAATTGAAAAAGTGACATAATTTCAGAATAAGATAACAAGTGACCGTTTGGATTTAACAATTGGCTTATGAATAATATTCCTTTATCAAACCATAAAAATGTCTTATTTTTTTATATTTAATATCGTCATTTTTCCAGATATGTTTATGAGGAGAAAAATTGTGTTTGTACATAAGTGACCAACTTAACATCTGTTTATAACTTTAAGGGTATTTTGGGTATAGTTGCATCTAAGAAGAAAAGATAATCCTCCCACTTTGTCAAAGTTATAGATAGGAATGGCATTCCATAGTTGGGGTTTTTAGTTTTATATATATATATATTTAATATTGAATGCGTTGTTTAAAGATGTAAAGTCGAGGGCTTCAATTCCACTTTTTTCAACCTTGTTCATAAGAACATTTTTCTTAATGAGATGGCATTTCTTTTACCATATAAAGTTTGTTCAATTAAAATTGGTACCGATTTGTTTGGGAACATCAAGTGCAAGGTCCAGATAGACGAGTCTAGATAAACCTTCTTCTGCTTTGACTAATAAGGATCATCCTAAAAGAAAGATCTCTGGAGCCACAGATTAAATCTTTGCTCAACTATTAGAAAACTTTTAACCAGAGAATCCAAGAAAGTTAAATAAGGACCTCTGGACGGTTTGTGTTGAAACGTTTCATCCAAAAGACTTCATCAGTCCAAGGAGCCACAACAAACTCAGTCCCATACGTAGCACACTCACTTTGTTGTGTCTCCTCCAACTGAAGAAGTCTTTAGGATGAAAGATGAAACATTTCAACAAAAAGAAACCGTCGAGGACCTGACTTCACTTTGCTGAGGTGTTCTGCGGTTTGCAAATCCTACGGTAAAATCCTTTTTGGAAACCACCTTGTCTTCTGTACTAAACAGGAGCGTACATCCCGCCTGTTGGAGCACTGTCTAAAAGTCTGCCTCTCTGATGGTATGGGGGTGCATGCTTCTGGCATATGCATCATATGTACATTCAAAGGCACAACCAATGCAGAAACATACATGTTTCAGAGCATTTCATCCCAATTAGCACAAAATGCAACAAAGACAAGCCAGAACCACTTAACTCAAATCTAAAAAAAACATTCCACTCTAAAATCTCCAACTGTTTCCGTCAGTTTCTTAAAGAAAAGATGCTTCAGTCAGAAACATGAATCTGGAACAGTTAATCTTTTTAGTGTGCAGTGCAGACTGATGATTTTACAATATCCAAACGTTTGATTGCGGTAGCTCTGTGGTCAGTGCAGCTGTAATCCTGAGGTTGCGGGTTTGAGCCCAGGTTGCATAATGACATCCGGCATAAAACAAATTCTCAAATCTTTCATGCAAGTTTGCTCGCTGTGGAGATCCCTACAGAAGGGAGCAGCCAAGAGCAGCTTACTTTTTAGTTAAATGTTTGATATGTCCATGAAATGGGTAGAATCTCTCGGTGCAGCCGGGGGTGGGGGAGTTCAGTGGCATCAGGATTCATCTCTGCTCTTTGCAGATGATGTGGTCCTGTTGGCGTCCTCATGCTGTGATCGTCAGATCTCACTGAGCGGTTACCGTGGTGTTCACAGCCGAGTGAGAAGCAGCTGTGATGAGAATCAGCACCTCCAGGTCAGAGGTCAAATGGTGGACTGTCTCTTCAGGTCGAGGTTCTGCCTCAAGTAGAGGAGTTCAAGTATCTCAGGGTTTGGTTCATGAGTGAGGGAAGAACGGAGCGTGAGATTGACAGATTGGTGCATCTACAGTATTGCACTCTGTGCCGGTCCATTGTGGTGAAGAAGGAGCTGAGCTGTAAGACAAAGTTCTGTTTACTGGTCAATCTACGTTCCTCCCCTCATCTCTGGTCATGAACTGGTAGAGACTGAAAGAATGAGGTTGTGGATCCAGGAGGTTGAAATGAGTTTCCTCTGCAGGGTAGCTGGACTCTCCCTCAGAGACAGGGTGAAAAAAGTTATCATGAGAGACTCAAGAACTGCTGCTCCTCCACGAGGAGCCAGTTGAGGTGGTTCAGGCATGTCCGACTGGGAGGAGACCCCGGGGAAGACCCAGGACACGCTGGAGACACATCTCTTAGTTGGACGTCTCTTAGTTGGACGTCTCTTAGTTGGACGTCTCTTAGTTGGACTACCTCGGAGTCCTCCCAGAAGAGCTGGCTGTAGAAAGACACATCTGGACTTCCCTGTTCAAGATGCTGCCCCCAAGAAGAGACTTCAGATCAAGAGGAAGACGATGGATGTTTGAGGTTTACCAAGTTTCACTGTGAATGAAATTCTGGTTAAGAAATTTGCACTTTTTTAAATTTTATTTACACATTATTCCAACTTCTTTAAAATAGAGTTGTTACTGAGAAGAAAATATGCATCTTAGAAGACATCCCACATGAATTTAAGTCCAAACAGCTCAAAGGACACGCCCATTTTATTTGAAATGTTTCAAAAACATCTGTTTACAACAAAAACACAGATTACGTGTAAATGAGACGATGATTCTCACCATCACGCTCTGATCTGAGATGCGTTTGCAGAAATAAGTTCAAAGTTTATAATAAAACAACTCTCACCAAATTAACTCTTCTGAAACATCTGGTTAACATTGAAAAAAGAACAATTTTCTCGAGACCCTCAACAAACTGCAAACAGCGCATGAGGCTACAAACACGTCAGTCCTCACATTCTTATCATGCTTTGATCAGCTGATCCAACAGAAAAACACGTGGCTCATTGTTCTCCTGCGCTCCGTACAGAGTCCAGTTCCACACGTCTGTTACCTTCTTTAACGTAGGTACGAAACTAAAATCAAAACTTTTTACACCCCCCCTTACTTTGGAGGTGACGAGGATTGCAACGACGCAGTTAGAGCAGTGATTTCTACAGTGAACATTTTAACGACAGCGCTCGTGTCTTACACACACTGCTTAACTCAGGTGTAACCCCCCATGTAAACGACAGGTACAAACTAATACAGGTAGCCCCCGACTTAAGAGCGCTCTTACTTACGAGGTTCCGGACTTACGAATATGCATCTCATAAAAAATATATATATATTTTTATTTATAAATGACTACATGTACAGTACTGTACAGTCACCAAGAACTTAGCCTATCCTAACACAGTTTTTAAAGATGAAGGAGTCAGTTGAATTGTCTCCCTTTCACATAAAGTGAAAGTAGCTCCCTTTATGTGAATGAGACAATTCAACTGACTCCTTAACTGTGTTAGGATAGGCTAAGTGCTTGGTGACTGTACAGTACTGTACATTTATCTATTTATAAATAAATAAATAAAAATACTGTATATACTGTATATTTTTAATAAATAGATAAATGTACAGTACTGTACAGTCACCAAGCACTTAGCCTATCCTAACACAGTTTTTAAAGATGAAGGAGTCAGTTGAATTGTCTCCCTCCTCCCTGCAGGCTCCATTCCCATAAAGGGAGCTAGCTCCCTTTATGGGAAAGGGAGACAATTCAACTCACTCCATCTTTAAAAACTGTGTTAGGATAGGCCAAGTGCTTGGTGACTGTACAGTACTGTACATGTATTCATTTATTTATGTGTGAATGATCCTACTTACGAATTTTCGATATACGAGCGGCCCGTAGGTACGGAACTCGCTCGTAAGTCGGGGACTACCTGTAAGGTTATCAATGAACAAATTAAATGTTTGTATTTAAATGTTTGTATTGAGTCATTTGTGCATTGTTAATTCTGCACACAAAAAAAACATTGATTTTTATTGTTTTTAATTATAATTTTGTAAGTTTTATTGTTCTCTGTGGGTTTGATCTTTTGAATGTTATATAGCATTTTAAAATAAGCAACATTTCTCCCAAAAGAGACAAATAAAGAACTTTTGAGCATAAAACGTTTAAGATGAAATAAATGTGACGATGATAAGAAGCTACAGAGCTGCCATCAGTAAAAGCTTTTAGAAACTTTGTGGTTGTACACCAGGAACGTGGAACAGCCCGATCCTGTCACCGTGTGGGGCGGGTCAATGGGGCGATGACGAAGGAGGTGGAGGAGGAGGAGGGGGGGGAGGAGGAAAAGTGAAGTCAGAGATAGGGACAGAATTGCGAGGCCAGGAGAACGCAGGGTTAAAGAAAGATGGAGGAAAAGGAGGAGGAGGGTAGAGAGGGAAGCTAGGTGGGGGGCAAGAGGGAGCCCTGGGAGGATATGAGCAGGGAGGGGGGAGGTACATGGGAAAAGCATTGGTGTGTTCAGGTGTGGGGTATGAGTGCGTGTATGGAAACTGCATGTTTCTTGGGTCTTGGCGCTGGACTCGAGGCCCTGCAGGTCTCGGTGTGAAATCCCGCACTTTGTTCCTCTGCTGCTTCGAAGCTTTCTGACCAACACTGACAGGTCTACCTGGAAAACGAACACAAGGAAGATTTACAGTCCAGTTCCACATGTCCACAATAAACATTCAGCAGATACCGTAATTTCCAGTCTATAAGCTGCCACTCCCCCGCACACACAAACACTTTGAACGCCATGGCCAATTTATGGATTGTGTTTTTTCTGGACGGGCCAACGAACTTCCTGCCACCAAAAACATTTAACGTTGTCACACCTGGAGCTCACGTAACTGCCCAATACACGTCTCTGTTGGGGGTGGGTCTTCATGACGCACACAGAGTGAACACCACAAGACTTCATGACAACTGCCTTTCTCACTCATGGTTACTGCATGCTACTGAATGGATCCACACATAATGAACACATAAACTGAAGAACAGACTACCATAATGTTGCTGGGGTGGATTTGGTGCCGCCTGTTATGGTAAAAATTCTGATATTAAGAACAAATCAAAATAATAATTTGTAGGCCTGTCAAGATAAATAATAAAACAATTACGGTAATCACATGGTAAAAGAAAATAATCGACCTCATTTTCATTTATCGGCTTTATTGTTTCTTTGTCTCCTTCTACTGAAGACACTGGATGACAAAAGGCTCAACTCACTGACCCCTCCCTTTCTCTTTAAAATTTGTTTTAACCGTCCAAAATCAAATGTTTGGATCGTTAAAATCAGCTAAGTTGAGAAGTTAAGCTACGAGCTAAGCTAACAGAGGTAAGCTAACAGGCCTACGTCCTCCGTCTTGTCAAAGCTCCAAAATTCATGGTTGAAACCCGTGCCTTGGTGTAAAAAGTTGTTTTTCTCTGCAAAAAGAAGCTGAGAAATTATTTACTGAATTTTCATTAAAAGCTTTGTGTGGAAAAATGCAAAAGTGCTCAAATCACACCAAGCGTCCGCCATTTTGAGAACCGAAGAGAGACAGTCACGTCAAGGGGCCTCCCTCCCATTTTTCTTTGAGACACACTGCTCGCTCCCTCACTAAATAGTCTTATACTGCCATCCGGTGGTCAAAAAAAGGTACTACACAAAATTAACCAACATTTCTTCTTAAATAAAAAAGCAATAGTATTGTTTATCGCAATAATTTCTCAGACGAATAATCACAGAGTAAAATTTGTTATCGTGACAGGCCTAATACCGATAATTTGTAACGCTTGCAATGGTGATCTAGCCACATTCAAACAAATCTTCAGACACTGAAAACACTGACGTTGTTATTGGGAATTCTCTTTGTATTCTTCACTATATTAGTTTCCACATCAATAAGTTCTATTTCGTGTAAGCTACGCCTTTTAAAAGCTGTCGCTATTTGGGTTCAGTGTTTTGGCACGCTGCGCGCGGGTAACCCAAATAGCGACAGCTTTTAAAGGGCGTAGCTTACACTCATAGAATCTGGGGTTACAATACGTAACCAACGTTCTATTTCGTGTAAGCTACACCCTTCATAAGCTGTTGCTATTCGGGTTACCCGCGAGCAGCGTGCCAAAACACTGAACCCAAATAGCGACAGCTTTTAAAGGGCGTAGCTTACACGAAATAGAATCTGGGGTTACAATACGTAACCAACGTTTCCTAACATGCCTTATAAATGTCACCAGTAGAAAAAAAAAACGTGTTTTCTCCAATCATTAGGTTGGTGTGGGGCCGTGTACGTTTCTACGGTCAGTTTATAAATGATGCATCGGGAATTTTGAAAGGAAAAGAGATAATTTCTGTGCATACACACCCTTTGTACACAAACCTCGAGCGTTTTGTTACCTGTGTTGCCACGTTCTGTCTTTTTCTTGTTCTTGATTTTTCTTTTTGCTTCCTGCTCTTTCTCATCATCACTATAATCTAAGGCCTAGAAATGAGAGAAACACGTGACACTTTGTGACAGAACATCATGGAACGCCCAGTAGCTTCTGCTTCTCTGAACTATTTTGAAACTTTCCACATTTAGTTATTACACTTGAAAACAATACAGTAATGTTTACAGTACGAACTCTCAAGGATTCCCAAAATTATTACGATTTGTTCAAATGCCCACATTTTGAAAGGGAGAATATATTTTAATATTTTTGTATTACTTTCTTTCAAAATCACAAGTTTATGTACAATAAAAATTACTCAGCCCTTAAACAATCTGGGAAAGCTCAGATGATGATGTGTATGTGATATGTGATGATAGGATGGTGTCCCTATTGAGTTTGTTGATTCCTATAAATATCTGGGTATCCTGGTTGATTCACATCTCTCTTTTAAACTCCACGTGGAAAACCTAGTGAAGAAATTGAAAGTTAAACTGGGTTTCTTTTTCAGAAACAGATCATGTCTAACACTGAATGTTAGGAAACGCCTTGTATCTGTGACTTTCCTTCCCTCCATTGATTACGGTGACATTCTCTACATGAATGCTCCTACAAGCACCCTGCAGATGTTGGATGTTGTCTATCATGGTGCACTAAGATTCATAACTGGTTGTGATTATCGTACCCACCACTGCACCCTGTATTCACTGGTTAACTGGACATCATTAACCTCACGCAGACTCTTCCACTGGTACATTTTCATCTTTAAATCACTTCTTGGTCTGCTGCCCTCATACATCTCCTCCTACATGTCTTTGCGTGAGTGCAGCTACAGTGTGCGCTCTCAGGACATGATTACCTGCAGTGTTCCGTCAGTGAGGACTGAACTTGGAAAAAGGGCCTTCTCCTACTCTGCTCCTGCTTCATGGAATATCTTACAAAAAGATCTGAAGCTCTCGACCTTGACTTCTCTAAATGGTTTTCAGAATCTGTATGAATCCTGGCAAAAACCAATGCAGATTTGTTCCTGTCTTTGATTTTATACGTCTACCTTATAATGTTTTGCTAGTTTTTTGATACTTGTTTAAAAAAAAAAAAAGTATTTCTCTTTGTTTTTTCTCTCTTGTTTTCTATTGTTTATTGTTTAAGGAAATTCTACCATTGCTGTTCATCGTTCTTTAGTTTTAGCAGGTTGCTTTCGTAAATGAGCCATGAGGCTCAATAAGATTTACCTGACTAAATAAAGGTTGAATGAATGAATGATGTCATGGCTTTGGAAGCTTTTGAAAGGTTAGTTGACAAAAAATGTGAGATAACAGCGTTGATCAGGGATGACAGCACAAGAACTGTAGGGGATCCCCAGTGTCCTGGGTGTTGGAGCCTAAATGCAGTTTATAATAGTTAACAAATGTAACTATATAGTTTTGAGTTCATAGGTGACACACTGAAATTCATTTAAAACAATAAAGATATAAGTGTGATATTTAGTTTATTTTTGTAAAGATAAAATGATTAAAATGTAAGATTTATTAGAGATTGAGTTGTTATTATTTTCCAGTAGCACTGTAAAATTTGGTTTGATGATTACCTGTATGGGGTGGGGGTGGTTTATAGCCAAACAATTAGTCAGGCTGTCAGTAGTCAGGTGGTGCAGAGTGGAGCCACACAGTTTTTTTTTTTTACCTCTCCCTCTATGTCTCTCTAGTTCCTTTTATTTTGTACAAGTTTTTGATTTTTGCAAAACAGAAGTAAAGTATTCAACTTCACTAAGGTCTCTGTGGAATTTTTATGCATGGTGTTAAGGAAGACACCTCAGAGTGTCAAGCTAGTGGCTTCAATCAGTGGAAAGTACACTGGGTGTCAGTCAAACAACACGGCAGCCCTCGTGTGTAATGGCCACCTCCACTGTTTTTGTTCATGTCAACTTAAAGGAAAATGACGTCTCCCGGGACAAAATGGACTTGGAATATACAAAAGGATACAAAAATGTACAGCTCAAATACTGGCTACAATGCAGCATGTGGGGCTGACATGATGTAAGAGGCAGGGCAGCCAACTTGGGACCAGAAAGTGGCGGTTTGACTCCCCACCATGCCCACATGTCGCGTGTCCTTGAGCAAGACACCCAATCCCTTATTGCTTCCTGGGCATGTTTCAGATTCTACAATGTCCCAGGGAACAGAGAGCTTAACATGAGCATGGTTGTTGGCAAGAATGTAAAATGAAATCCTGATATTTTGGAAATACGACAAATGCCTGTTTGGCGAGACATCACTCCGAACTAAAGGAAGATGAAAAGCTGTTAAAAGCAGCAGAGCAGAGAAGTCTGGAGCAATGCAACAAACTTCCAGCTAAGAAAGTTCATGCTCAATATTCCAGGTATCAAATCTGATAATTCTCAATCAGGTCATCTGGACAGTTAAACTTCCAGCTAGCTTCCAGCTCAAACAAGAAGGGGCTAAGAGCCGATCCTTGATGCACTCCCACCTCCATCTTGAAGCTATCCGTCACTCCTAGAGCACATCTCACCACTGTGTGCATGCGTGTGTGTCGGGTTGGGAGATCTGAATATTGATGTTCGATAAAACAAATTCTGTTACGGTTTGAGAAACTTTACAGTTTAGGCACCAACTTTCCTGAAAAATCACATTAAACGTTAAACTTTTTAAACCTGTGACCCATCAACAGTGTTTACAGTGATTACCTCTTCTGGCGGTTCCTCATCGTTCTTCCAGGACGCATCACATCCTCTTACCCTATGAAAGCACGATATTTTAAATAGTTTCAGCTCATCTTATCCAACAGTCATTACTAGTGTGGTCTGTGGCACACAGAATGTGTGTGTGTGTTCTTACAGTGTCAGTTGCTGTGGCAGAATGTATTCTGTGTATTCTTTGAAGGAAGGTGCACAATAAAGCAGCAGTCCTTCTGTCAGGCCCTTGCTTTTAATCTGGTCTTCAGAGTTAAAACGCAAAATGTACAGCGGACTGGACACGGGCCCGAACACCTCGAACACCTAAAACACAAGAAGCACACGTCATTAACACGCAGGAATCTGCTGCTCGTGTGTAAAGTCTGGTGATGCTCACCTTTCCCACAGACACCCTGTCAGCTGTGAAGAGGACGCTGTCGTCATTCAGAGGAGGGGTGTCCTTGAGAGACTGGACAATAACTGAGCAGAGGGACACGCAGGTTAATGACAGAGCTCATGAAAAGCTCTCTGGAGACAAAATGACGTTTTCGAGTGAACGGATGTGAAGCGTTGCGATGTTTACCAAGCTGCTGTAGAATACTAGAGACTGTTCCCACCGGCAGCAGCTCAGCTTCCTCTGGTAAAGTCACAGACACTTCCTCTGCAGCTGGAAGCTCCTGTCCACAAACACATACACATCTGTGTGAACAGGAATAAATCTGTTTGTACCTTTTTGTTAAAGCTAGGGTATGCAATTTCTAGACCACTCTGGGACTTAGAAATATTTTCAGCGCAGAAAAGCATTCTGCTACCTCCCCCTCAGAGCTAATGTATATGGCTCAGAGGGGGAGCCACAGTCCGTGCTTCTGCTGAACTTGAGTTCTGCTCCGCCCCCTGCTGTGTGTCTGATCGGAGCGCTTCAATATTCTGTGATTATATGTTAAAAAAGCTTTTAAAAATATAATAAAACCATAGAGCACTTGTCCAACAACACAAAACCCAGCAGAAATCATCAGAGCTTCATGGAACAACGTTGGACATGCGCTCGTGACTTCCTCATGTCTGTCAGCACAGGTTTGGAATGTCTGGAATGCTCCGCCCACACTACATGTCCTGTCTGCGCTGCAAAGTTCTGTGATTATACGTTAATAAAACCTTTTAAAAATATTATAAAACCATGGAGCACTTGTCCAACAACACAAAAACCAGCAGAAATCAGCAGAGGTTCACGAAGCAACGTTGGACATGTAATTCGCTCGTGATTTCCTCTTTCTGTCAGCGCAGGTTTGGAATGTCTGGAATGCTCCGCCCCCACTCCATGTCCTGTCTCTGCGCTGCGAAGTTCTGTGTTTATATGATAATATAACTGTTTAAAAAATATAATAAAACCATGAATCACTCGTCCAACAACACAAAAAGACCCTGTAATCAGCAAAGCATCACCAGCCAATTTGGAGATGTTTTAAAGGGGACCACATATTCAAAATTCACTTTTTAATGTTTTTTTTTACTCAACTTTGGGTATTTACTCCATAAAAAAACAGTCCTAAGGCCAAAAAAATGCACCCAGTGGTTTATTTACTCTAAGTAGATTTATTTAACTGTGATAAGATAGGTTTCGTTTTGAAATCATCGCGCCTGTTACGTCACAGGCGCGAGGACAACCCACCTCGAACCTGAGTCCAGCCCCCTCACCTAGCAACCCCTGGTGCGGCTCAACCCACTCCA
>JBBPBX010018353.1:0-15917 GCA_038048925.1 Garcialebias charrua | reverse complement strand
TTTCCAAGTTCAGTTCTGTTTTGATACATACGGAGTTTTGCGTGGAAAATGGCGTACGCAAGGTTTTTGTGCGTACGCACCGTTGATACATGAGGCCCCTGGTCCAGTTCAACCTGGATTTGGACTGGGCCGGGCTCCAGGTTCAGGTTAGAAATGACAGCTCTAGAACACAGTAAAGATCAACTTGAAACTGTACTTGTTAAGAGAAAAATAAGGTAAGTTTAAATTTGACAGCAGCAACACGTGTCAAAAAAGGAGCACTGTCGACTTGAGGAACATTATTCTGAAATTGTTCAACAAATTTTTCACACAAGTTTTTTTGCAGACTGGTGAACCTCTGCCCATCTTTACTTTTGAGAGATTTGTCTTTTCTTTATCTTCTTTTTGGCCCAATCCATTCTAGCCTGGTTTAAACCAGACCCTTGTCCTTCACTTCGCTTCGTACTAGGGTCTGGACTTTTCCCATTGAAAAACGTTTCTTGCTGGAGGCGTGGCCTCTGCTGAGGAACAAAACCATTGGATCTTTTGAACAGGGAAAGCATTCTGCTCCCTCCCCTCAGAGCCACCCCCCGTGCTCTGGTGAACTTGACTGGCAGCTGCTCTGCCTCCTGCAGCGTTTCTCTCGCTGCGCAAACTCAGTGTTTATATGTTATAAAACGTTTTAATACAATAAAATCAAACCATGGATCGCTGGTCCATGCAGCTCACCAAAAGACCAGAAAATCTGCAGGGATTCGGTCAGCAATAAAACCCGAGTTTAATTCTCGTGACAACCTGAGGCATTTCCGTGTTCATTTTACTCAGCAGGAGGGTGGAGGAGAAGGAGGACGAGGGAGCGATTACTTAACTTTTGGGGGGAAAAAACAAAAGAAAACTCCAGATAAGGGATTAAGAAGGGGAAATTAATAAATTTGTGTCACATATAAAACAATCCTGCATCGCTTTGCATCGCTTTGAATGAGAACATGCCGCTGCTCGCTGACTGAGCGCTGGCAGAGCCCTTTTATAGGACGCTGCGCGCTGGGACTGGTGGGGGCGTGGGTTAGGGTCCAAAACTCCACCCCTTCTGTTCTCTGATTGGTCCGAACAAAAATCTACCGGAGAAATCCTTGTGGGTGGGTGAAGTCCCAGACTGTGCAGTGAAGGGAAATGAGAATTGAGCGGAGCTGTGCAGGAATGGCGAGGGCCAGGCTAAATCCATTCACTAACTTGTAAAAGTTGCCAAACTTGTCAGTTAACCTAATTAGTTGGGAAACACTCCTCCAGCTGTTTCTTTTCGGTGCCACTCACTTTTACATTTTGTTGCCCCTGTCCCAGTTATTTTGAGCTGTTGCAACCATTAAATTAAAAGTTGTCTTCTTTTTCCAAAAAACAGTAAACTTTCCTACACAGTCATTTCAAATGTTTACTGTGTTCCACTGTGAATAAAGTATGGGTTATTAAAGCATTCTGGTTTTACGTTCATTTTCCACAATGGCCCAACTCTTTCAGAATAAGGGTTTCCAATATACAGTATTGTAATATATTTATTTCTGCAGGTGTGGGATGGTGGGCCAAGAAAGTTTACGGGCTGAGAAACTGTCAATATGGTGTCTGCCGAACAACCACCCAAAAATCCCAAAAACAGATTGAAGCAGAAAATGACTGCATCGTCTTCATATGCTGTAAACATGGACCTTGAGAAGCAGGTCAGTGACTTCAGGTTTCTGGGCATGGATCAAGATGCTCCATGCAAATCAAACATCAGCGAGAGCGTCAGGAGGACACAGCAGCAGCACTGAAGAGGACAGCTGGCTAAGAAACTGTTGTCGTCCATGTGCCTTTCACTGACACACTGAGCTGCTGCATTTCAACATGGTTCAGCTCCAGAACACAACAAATAATGGCCGCCCTCCACAGAGGATGTCTACAGCCCCCGCTAATTCAGGAGGTCCCAAAACTGTGCTTTCTGTGGGAGGCGCTACAGAGTTCACAAAATAAGGACAAACTATTAAAGAGCTTTTATCTGAGGGCAGTTACTGTACTTCATTCTGTTTAAAGAGATAGTTCAGATCTTCTGAAGTAGAGTTCTGTGTAAAGTCTATAAACAATCAATATCTTACCTGTTGTAGATAGCTTTATGAATGGTCTTAGGTCTTACTGATTGATGTTGTAACAGCTGGACCAACACTAAAGTAGGCTGGTATCATCGAAAACAGCTCCAATCTTAAATATTTTATGTTCAAACTAAACTATTACATCAGCCTCAATTTTGCATAAACCTGCTACAACTGTTGTTAAAAGGTGTGGGAGCAGGAATGTGCTGCCTTGTGAGATTGTGCTTCATAAAGATGAGC
This sequence comes from Garcialebias charrua, assembly GCA_038048925.1. Taxonomy (NCBI): domain Eukaryota; kingdom Metazoa; phylum Chordata; class Actinopteri; order Cyprinodontiformes; family Rivulidae; genus Garcialebias; species Garcialebias charrua. The sequence continues at coordinate 13,581 of JBBPBX010018353.1, read as the reverse complement.
TGCAGCCATGACAACATCGTCCAAATCCCCTGCATCCCAACCCATCACACCTGACCACTGGGCCATGTTAGCCAACTTGGTACTTTGTAAATATTGTAGGATTCTTGGTGGTTTGTTGTTTATTGTGAAATCCTTTTCTTGTGCTTTGTTAGTTTAGTTTTTCTTTTGAGTCTGTTATGTCAGTAAGTGGATAAAATTACAGTAGTTTGGGTTTTGTTTATTTTGGCCTTAGCTCACCATAATGATAGTGAAAAGTAAATTTTGTATGTTAAAAAGCATGTAAATATATCACTAGTTCTTTAATAAAGCTTCAAATTCTGTACGCCCTCTAATCTGATAAATCCTCAAATTTCCATAGCTACTAAAGTTAGGCAGATAACACCTTCATGTTATGTCCTGGCCATCCTAAGACCAAGGGCTCATTCAGAATTTGAACCTGGGACCTCTTGCACTTGTATCTATCAACTTGTTGTTGTTTTTTATTTTATTTTTATTTATATTTTTTATTTTATTCATTTTTTTGGGCTGCTGGAGTTATGAAAAAGATGGATCACCTCAATATTATGTCCAGACACCACTAAACTGGGCATAACATGAAGTATTTAGACAAGTTTCTATGAATATTAGTACCGTATTTTCCAGACTATATGTTGCGGTTTTTTGCCTAATTTGCATGCCCTGCGACCTATAGAGAGGTGAGACCTGTTTATGGATTTTTCCCATATTTTTAGACAAATTTTTGGCTCAGATATGACCGTTTTTCATTTTGGCAAAAAATGGTGCAGTACCACTTTTGTCCGCTAGGGGACACTTCCAGAGAGTCCACCGACCGTTTCCAGCTCATGTGTCCGAAAAAAGCCTCCTCTGCTCGGACTGACTCTGTCGCTGCCCGGCCTCCTGCTCTGGAGGTAACTACTGTTAGCTCTGTGTTTGTTAGCAAGATAAGTCAAGAACCACAGGACAGATTTTTATCAAACTTACAGAATGTAATCACTGTATGGACATTTACAACTGACTAGCTTTATGAGATGTTTGAGATTAAAAAAATCGATCTTTTTAGCATCGTTGTTAGCGGTTAGCTACCGTAAACAGATACTATTTAGATAAATAGCTCATAAACCACTCGGCGGATTTTTTTTCAGCTTACAGAGTGTAATTATATGGGTTTCATTTACAAACTGTTGACCTGTATGAGACATTTGAGATAAAATTTGATTTTTTTATTCGTTGTTTTAGAGACAAACTCGTCTCGTGTTAGCTTCCGTTTTATTTCCGTGTATATTTTAGCAAATAGCTAATAAACCACTCGGCGGATATTTTTTCAGCTTACAGAGTGTAATTATATGGGTTTCATTTACAAACTGTTGACCTGTATGAGACATTTGAGATAAAATTCGATTTTTTTATTCGTTGTTTTAGAGACGGACTCGTCTCGTGTTAGCTTCCGTTTTATTTCCGTGTATATTTTAGCAAATTGCTAATAAACCACTCAGCTGATATTTTTTCAGCTTAGAAGGTAATTATATGGGTTTCATTTACAAACTGTTGACCTGCATGAGACATTTGAGATAAAATTCGATTTTTTTATTTGTTGTTTTAGAGACGGACTCGTCTCGTGTTAGCTTCCATTTTATTTCCGTGTATATTTTAGCAAATAGCTAATAAACCACTCGGCGGAGTGGTTAAAGCTAATGGTTAAGCTCAGGAACCCTTGTGCTATACAGGTAACCCTCGAGGTACGACACCTGCGACCTACGGCAACTCAGACTTACGATTTTATCATATTTAATAAAAATATGATTAAAAAAAAAAAAAAAAAAATTTTTTTTTTTTTTTTTTTTTGTGTTTAAAAGTTATTAATTTCATGTGTATAGCACTTTGTTGCAGCTGTGGTTGTTTTAAATGGCTTTATAAATAAAGTATAATTATTAATTTTACGTTTTGATAAGAAATTAATCGTATTTACGCAACTTCCGGTTTCCGCTCGCCACTTCCGGTCGCCATTTTACAACTGTACTGCAATGGAGCTCCGGAGGCTACTGTCAGCTGGCTCCGTGTGCCCGATCAGGGTTGCCTCATACGGATAAATGAGCTGGAAACACTCGGTCAACTCTGTGGACGTCTCAGGTCCGGAGGAGCAGCCGCGGATCGCCCCGCGATCGGCGGCCACAACGCCGCCCGACATGCTAACGACAGCAGCTAACAAAGCAGCTAACACAGGCGAAGACACCGAGCCGACATGCCGCGGAGGATCCATCTGCGGCCGGGAGCTCGCCGCAAATGTCCGCCTGGCAGTCGGGGCCACCGGCTCAAAGTAAGACATTATATTTTTTATTTGTTGTGCAGTTCTGTGCGTGTTTATGGCCTTAGTATGTCTGCTTGTTCAGTCTCATGCCATTAAATATGTGTGCGGCGCTCCGTTAGCGGTATAACCGCGACCTATGTCAGAAACGCGGACCTACGATAGGCATGTGTTTTTGGTCCGCGAGGTACGACAAAATCGACCTAAGTCACACACGTAGGTCCCTATCCCTGACGTAACTCGAGGGGTTCCTGTAATGTCAGCTATAATTTTTAGCAAACAAATAATTGTTTTTACTGTGTTAATCTTCTTAAAAGCCTTGCTGTGCGCTCCTTTGGCAGACATTTGCAACAGAGCTAAACACTCGTCCACATTTCCGGGTTGTCTCAGCGGTGACGCGTCATGTCAGCGGTGGATGACGCGTTACGTCGGCGCAATCTATATTAAGGTGCGACCCGTTTATGGATTTTTCCAATTTTTTGGCAATAATTTGTAGTGGACCTACCCAGGGTCAAACTAAGGTTTTTGAACTGTCCAGTGATGACCTTTACTGACCTCTCAGTAAAGCAAGACATTTACTACAAATTAGTCACATAGTCACCAAAAGAGACTATTTCTATCTTTGGTTTTATTCTAATGTGATCAAAAGAATAACTTTTGTCATTTTCATGATGTGTGCTTTTAAGCTGTGTTATTCTGTAAGAGTTAAACGGTGTTCACTGCTGTGTTAAAGGTGAAGTCTCGGGTCACATAGACCAGACGGTTTTGTTTAGAAAGTCAGAAGACAGTAATCCGTTGTTTCTCAGGAAAAGGGCTCCAGCTGCTCTGTCTTTTCCTAAACAATTTCCCTCTGCTCGGGCTGTAACCTTGGGTCATGATAAGGACTCGCTAAGGACTCGTCATCCAGCTGGGACTGATAACATGTTGTTATGGGTCCACTTCGAATGAGCGTAAGCTCAAAAACTTTGTTTATTCCTTCCTGGAATAAGTTTATCTTGAAGTCAGAGGCCTGGAGCTGACATATTCTCTGATGACCAAGCGAAACCAGGAGACGTTGAAACGTAAACTAGAACCAGTTTTGGACGTGCTGGGACTAAAGGACTCTGTGCATCTGAAGGCTGGTGTCATTTCTTTATCAGACTCGTCGTCGAAAGGTAAAGAGCTGTTTACAAAACGTACCTGGATTTTAGCAGAAGTCGGATGGAAGTGTCACTTTTGGTATCATGCTCAAGATAATTTCCTTTAAACCATCTCCCATCTTCCTCCTATCTTTTTCTCTCAATCTAAGCTGGAAACTATTTTTAAGCTAAGAGCCCTCAGACTAAATATTTAACATCATATTTGTCTGTTGTGTTACTTTAAGTGTGCTGACGTATTAATTTGAAAGAAAGTGAAATCATGTCAATCAAGTGTAATGGTGTTAATTTAGTTGATTCATTTTAAATAAATGATAGTGTCTCTTTGACATATCAAGCTAAGTTAACGTGTCCATTGTCACTTTATAGCTCTGTTTATGTATCCATCATAAAGATCACAGAAATATTGGGTAAACTGAAAAAGAAAAGAATCCGTGAATTTACTATTCAATCTGAATAAGTAAATTAATTAAGGTAAAGAGGTCAGTATTAATATTGACCTCCTCATAATCCTTTACAAATTGGACAAAACGACCTATATTCCGGTGCGATCTATAGTCAGGAAAATACGGTAAGCAGAAATGGCACTTCTGGTGTACCTAGATAGTAAATGGTAATTGGACTGTATTTATGTAGAGCCTTTCTGTCTTATTTCAAGATACTCAAAGCTCTTTACAACACAATCTGTGCCTCATTTACCCATTCATACATCACTCTACTAGATCACTACAAAGCTAATTGAACAAATCATTCTAAAGAGACTAATCAGAGCTTTATCACATTCATACACCGATGGGACACACGTCAGAAGCAATGAGGGGTTCAGTGTCTTGCCCAGGGACACTTCGGCATGTGACTGCTGGTGGGTTCGAACCCCCAACTCTTGCATTGGAGGATGACTGCTCCAACCACTCAGCCACAGCCGCCCACAGCCTAGAGACACTGCTGGTTACAAAATCACAATATTTCTTTCTGAATGATCATTCCATGCAACAGTGACAGCAGTGTTGTCCATTTGAGGGTCAGTATTTTGCATGTTTTAGTTATTTTCCTGCTTCGTCACATTTCACTCAGTGGTTGAATGACCACTTCAGCAAGTTCTGCAGAAGCCTGTTAATCACTCATGCATTCAAATCAGGTGTGATGAAGTATGAAAGCATCTAAAACTTACATAATGTTGGCCTTAAACACAGGACTGGACACCTCCAATGTTTATAAAATAGTGTTCTCGTGAGCCACTATAAAGTATTTGAGAATGAAGTTTTAAGTTGGCTGCAATCCACACTGGTTGTGACACTGCTTAGACTAGCCTGGAGCTCGTCACTCTGGTTAGAACTGGATGTTTATTTTTCCAAACCAAGGTTGTTCAAATAACTAATTACAAGTAAGATTTTACATGTTCATAGCTTCCATAGAACTCTACAAAAATAAACTATCACTTTAAATCAGGGGTGTTAAACATTTACAAAAGGAGGCCAAGATTAAAACCTTTTTCAAACTAAAGGCCAATTTCAGAAACTCCATTAACTCAAGTTAAATACCTGACATGTTTTCTTGGACAGAGGTTCCTCCACAAGAGTTTGACTGGTCTCATTTGATGTCCCCTGCTGCACTTTCAACATCATATTCAAATATTATTGAAAAAATTCAAGTAACAAAAGTATTTTATGTTTAACATCATCTTGGGGGCCAGGCAAGATGTCAACGAGGGCCACATATGGCCCCCGGGCCTTGAGTTTGACAAATGTGCTTTAAATGATCCAAAACAAAAATGATGTCACGTGTCCAGTGACTAAATTAATGTGTGTGTGTGTGTGTGTGTGTGTGCGTGCGTGCGTGCGTGCGTGTGTGTGTGACCTGTTAAAATTGTATAAAGACAATAAAGGCATTCCGACTCTGATCTAATTGTGCATTTGACAAATAAACCCTTTTTAGAATAGCTGGTGCTCACTGTGGTAGGGCAAAACCATCAAACACATAAAGTTTCTCTTTAACTTTGTTTAACCGTGCTTTAGGTTCAAATGAAATGCAGAGAAGTTTTACACGTCCCTGAATCATCTTACAGAAAAAAAAACACTTCACTCTGATAGATATAAAACTGTATATGCAAGCTGAAATATGATCATGGCTCTCAGGATAACCTAAGCAGCAAACAGTCAGAAGCACTCGCAGCAGCGACCACATGGCCGTCTAGCGTGTCTCATGCATGCATCTGAACACCATCTGACACCAAAGCTGAAACTTCAGCCACTCTCTCCTAGGTTGGCAGCAAATGTCACATGAAGCTAAACAAAAACAGGCTGCAGAGGAGAAAACCTGATTTCCACTTATTTTAATCACTTAGATGGCTTTGATAACTATATACCGTATTTTCCGGCCTATAAGTCGCACCTTTTTGCCTAATTTGCATGCCCTGCGACTTATCGGGCAAAGCGACATATTTATGGATTTTTTTCCCATGTTTTTAGACCCATTTTTGGCTGGGATATGACAGTTTTTCATTTTGGCAAAAAAAATGATGAAGTACCACTTTTGGCCGCTAGGGGCGCAGGCAGTACCAGTTTCGGCCGCTAGAGTCCACGACCGTTCCCAGCTCATGTGTCCGAAGGAAGCCTCCACTGGTCGGACTCACTCTGTCGCAGCACGGCCTCCTGCTCTCTGGAGGTATGAACTACTGTTAGCTCAGTGTTTTACTGTTAGCAATGCAAAATAGGTCAAGAACCACAGGACGGATTTTTATGAAACTTACAGAAAGTAATCACTGGATGGATATTTACAACCTTTTAGCTGTAGGAAATGTTTGAACAAAAACTCGATTTATTTATAAATTATTTTCGCAGCGCGCGACCGTTTGGAAGACCGTCAACGCGAAACAATTTAAATCTTGCTGATTTGACCATTATGTGCCTTTATTAAGGAAACGTTAAGCTTAGAAACACTTTTGCTATAATGTCAGCTAATAAATATATATTTTTAGGGGTTTATCTTGCTAAATTTTAAAGAGATGCAGGTCTGTTGTAGCCTGGTTAAAACCAGACCCTTGTCCTTCACTTCGCTTCGTACTAGGGTCTGGACTTTCTCCATAGAGAACCAATTCTTGCTGGAGGCGTGGCCTCTGCTGAGGAACAAAACCATTGGATCTTAGAAAAATTTTGAACAGGGAAAAGCATTCTGCTCCCTCCCCTCAGAGCCATATATGGCTGCTCCCCCGTGGTCTGCTGAATTTGACATCTGCTCCGCCTCCTGCAGCATTTTCTCTCGCTGCAGCCTGCCGCTGCATATTCTGTGTTTATATGTCAATAAAACGTTCTAAAAAATAAAATAAAACCATGGATCGCTGGTCCAGCACACCAGAAGACCAGAAAATCTGATGGGACTCGGGCAGCAACGTAAAACCCTAGTTTAATTCTCTCGTGACAACCTGAGGCATTTCCTCATAGCGGAGGGAGAGGAGGAGGAGGAGGAGGGAGGAGGGAGCGAACACTTGACTTTTGGCCAAAAAAACTAAAGAAAACTCCAGATAAGGGATTAAGAAGGGGAAATTAATACATTTGTGTCACATAGGGCTGGACGATATGGCCAAAATTTTTATCACGATATAGTTCTTAATTTCGGTCGATATCGATATAATTCGATATCGATATAAACAATATAAAAGCCTAAAAAAAACTATAAACTATACAAATAAATTAATGTTCTCCTTGTATTTGTATTTAGCCTCCAAAAAGATGGAAATCACCATCAAATAAACATAAACTTCTCAACCCAATAATTCTCAGTCGGGTCATCTGGACACTTTCTTTTTTATAGAAACGTTTCACCCTCCATCCTCCATCCAATTTCTATAAAAAGAAACTGTCCAGATGACCCGACTGAGAATTATTGGATTTGGTACGTGGATTATTGAGCATGAACTTTCTTGCCATAAAATTCTCAACTGTGTCAATATTAATAGTTTTAACTTTAAACATCTTTAAAATTTACAGCATTGAAATTCATAGTTAATTAAATAAAACTTTTGGGTGTTGTTATTTATAAGAAGCTGACATAGAAATCTCATGGAAATTACTTAAGAATAAAAATAACAAAATCAATTGCATTACTGTATAAAGTAAAATAGTTTTTGAATGACAAAGTTTTGAATATATTGAATAATGTAATGATTGTTCCATATTTAATCTGTTGTATTGAAGTTTGGGGAAAAGCATGTAAAACTATTACAAACCCTGTTTTTTTTGTTTTGTTTTTAAAGAGCTACAAGAATTATTAGTAGGAAGTGCTATGGTCACCCAACAAATATTTCATCAGTTTAAATTATTAAAATTTTATGATTTGGTTGAACATAGTATTTTACAAGTCATGTATAAAACTGAAAAAAAATTACCCCCCAAATATTCAATTAAAATTTGTTTAAAGTTATTAAACCCTGAAGGGAATGTAAATGTTTGTAAAACCTCCATTTAGGACTAGTTTGAAGGAGCTGAGTTGTAAATCAGGAAACAGGATTGTGTTGACTTGATATCACCATAAACATTTCTAAAACTATGTTTTAAAATATGATTAAATCAAAGTTGTTGGGAAGGTGTGGTGCAGGTGAAGTGAAGGTTGTTGTTTGTTTGTAGTTATTTTGTATTTTTTAAACAAGGGGCAGATATTAAAACACTATTTTCGTCTTTCTGCACATTTTCATTCAGTGTTTTTTCTTCTTCTGATGAATTTGTTTTATTTTGAATTTAAAAAACATGCAGCGCTGGGGCTGTTTGTTTACGTCGTAGTTTCAGGGAAACGTTGGCTCAAACTTTATTGTTCTTCATCTTCTGACTCTCATCATATTCTATCGAGTGGAAACTCTTCAGATTAAACAAGTTAGAATAGATGTTCCCACCGCTAGTTAGAACGACTTTGTCACGTTTTGCAAAATAAAGAAACCGAGTAGGACTCGCTGCAGATGAGACCTGCAGTTTAACAAAACCGAACTACGTCCACACCTACGAATTAGTCTTTCCTCTCATCAGTGATGTCGTCTGCTTTCTCTTCGCTTGTGAAACTTTGTTCAGTCACATTCTGACGGTCATGAGCACTCGTTTGACTCGTTTTGAAGCGAAAACTTAACGCGCTTTGGAGACTAGCTTAGCTTTTAGCCTGCTACCGCTAACGCCTGCTGCTGGACTGAGCGCTGCGTAACAACGACGTCACCACGCACGTTTTGTGTCACAGCTTTTTCTGTCCGGGCGGGTTGTTGAAGCAGCCGCTCCAACCCGAACAGAAACAGAAAAACGTTGTAAAATCCTATCGAAATATCGAAAATATGCTTAAACTTCATATCATCGTTATTGAATAAAAGTATATCGCGATATTTATCGTTATTGAATTATCGTCCAGCACTAGTGTCACATATAAAACAGTCCTGCATCGCTTTGCATCGCTTTGAATGAGAACATGCGGCTGCTCGCTGGCTGCGCTGGGACAGGTGGGGGCGTGGGTTAGGGGCCAAAAACTCCGCCCCTTCTGTTCTCTGATTGGTCCGGTCAAAAATCAGCCGGAGAAATCGTTGTCTATGGGAGAAGTCCCAGACTGAGCAGTGAAGGGAAATGAGAATTGAGCGGAGCTGTGCAGGAAGGCGAGGGCCAGGCTAGGTCTGTTGGCTGCTCTGCATGTCTGTTGCTGCGCATGCTCGTTTTGTTGAGCTGCCATAGCGAAACAATTTAAATTCAGCTGATTTGACCATTATATTCATTTATTAAGGAAAAGTTCAGCTCAGAAACACTTTTGCTATAATTTTCAGCAAACAAACATATTTTTTAGGTGTTTATCTTGCTAAATTTTAAAGAAATGCAGCGTTTCCCACCCGTGCGGACGGGTGCAGGTTTTGCATGTAGCAAAACTAATTTTTAAATCCAGCTCATTTCACAATTTCATGCATTTATTAAGGAAAAGTTCAGCTCAGACACATCTTTGCTATAATTTTCAGCAAACAAATAATTGTTTTTACCATGTTAATCTTGTTAAAGTCCTTCGTGCACGCTCCTGTGGCAGCCATATGCAGCAGGGCAAAACACTCGGCCCACATTTCCGGGTTGTCAGCGGTGACGCGTAACATCAGCGGTGACGTAGCTGCAACTTATAGGGCAAAGTGACATATTTATAGATTTTTCCAATTAACTGGACATAATTGGACAATGCGACTTATATGGCGGTGCGACTTATAGGGCGGAAAATACGGTACTTTAGCTGTCAGACAGCAAGTATGCTGAATAGTAATAAATAATAAAGTGCTATGCGTTGTCATCATTGTATGTTCCCATCGAAAGACGAACTTGGCTCTCTGCATTTAACCCATCGCACCTGGGATACACCCAGGTGGAGCAGTGGGCAGCTATATAAACTGCCCGGGGAGCAATTTGGGATTGGGTGTCCTGCTAAGAGACACCACGAGATATACAATGACCAGGGATCTAACCCAGGACCTTTGGGTCCCGAGTCGGCTGCCCTGCCCCACACCATCTCAGCCCCAGAATGTCTGACCAAAACGTAGCAGCAGTACCTCCTTTAGTGCGTGCAAAAGAAAGCTGTTTCTTTTTTTAATGTCTCACACTTCTCGCAAGTGTTTAAGGATCACTTTAATGATGAAATTATTATTATTTCACTCTTTCATGCTAACTTTATCTTTAGGGAAACTGTAAGTATATTAAAAGGTCCCAAACTACCACAACGGACGTTGGCAGAGGCAGAAGAGGAGTTTGAGTTAGAGGAGGGAGAGGAGCAGGCCAAGGAAGAGGAGGGGAGCAAGACAACCATGCATCGTTATTACAGTCGAGATGAGAGCAACAGTCATCGACCACAGCATGTCAATGACCGAAACAGGACAGAGTCCATCCAAACCTGAGTAGGTTCTCTGTGACCACCATTATCTGGGCATTTAGAGAACACGACAGGTATTGTCCTGTATTGCTGTGGTGGTCACTACAGTATGGTGGAGTAGAATTCATCTCAGTATTCCTGCTGTACAAATAGAATGTGAAACATGTACATTGATGTTTCTATTGAATGCATGTTTTTTTGAATGCATTTACAATTCAGTACTGTTGAATGCATGTTTGTTTCTATGGAGTTGAAAGAACAACGCAGTCAGACAGAGAAATCAAGGAGAGGGTCGTTACTGACAATCTCAACTTTGAAAACATTGACAGTGTCAGCTTGACCACCATAGACAGAGTTCTCCAACAGTGTGCCCATGAAGCAGGCCTATAGAGAACCCTTTGCACGCAACTCAGGTCAAATCAAAGGTCTACAGTATATTACGAGTATGTGCAAGTAAGTATGCATCCATGTACACAGTTGAAAGTACAGTGGGTGCACATACTGTACCGTGTTGCTCAGTGGTCCACAGTACAGTACTACTGTTCAATACTGTACTACTGTCGTTCTGAACACTTCAAAACACGTCATTTTCACAGAGTACATATTCCTGGCTGAGGCTGGCTTCACCCTCGTGAACAAAAGTGAAGAGGCCGTTACAACATTGGACAAAGAGCTATCGTTTACGTTCCTGTGGCCAGCATGGGGGTAACATCACTCTTTGTGCTGCCATGAGTTCTGAGGGGCTTGTCCTCCAGCATACTGTCCTCTGCTCTTCTATCATTTGGGATAACGTCAGTTTCCAGTTTTGTACCAACCAGATCAGAAAGTGGTTCCATATCAACCAGCAATGTCTGCCACCCAACTCACTTTTCCTAAATATTACAAAGTTGATGTGCATCGTCATCAATATTCTCTTGGTAATACATCTGCATGGTGCATGGAATGTGTGAGAGAGCCACGCCCCAGAGACAGTGTGAGCATTGTAAAGCATGCTGGGTAGGACTTATGTGTTCAATGTTTCTGACTGTTCATGATGTTTCTGAGTGTGAAAATTGGGTTTTCATGCCAGTTTCCTGTTCTGGTTTGGTTTGGCATTTCTCTGTTTTTGGCTGTCAACTGACACCATGAGTCAGAGACTGTAGATAATTTAGGGGGAGCACTGTGAGGGTGGTGCCATAACTGGGTGGTGCATAGCTTTGGTTGGTTCTGCATAGCAGAGTATTGTAGTGCAATGAACTGTCATATAAAAATTAATTTGCAAACTTGAATTTACCAGATTTGAATTTAGCAGGAGCTATTTCTGCTAAAGGTTTTCAAAGTTAGTGAAAATGCTCGTCTGCTACATGGAAAGTTCGCTACACTGTTATAGTGAATTAGTGGAACCGTGCCCACCACTGGATGTAATTATCATCTCAATACGCCTTGCGTTTTGGGCTGCAGTACAACTTTTAATAACAGAAGAAAAATAAAACAACTAATAATAATAAAAATATGAATATACAAAACAGTTTAAATAGGATTCCATGCTCTGCTGGAGACAGGGAAACGCTGCATGCTTTGCAGCTGCGTTCCATCGTCTCTGCTGGCTTGGACCCCTAAATATACGAAGGATCAACTCCAAACTGGGTGCCATCATGATCGATCCTAATATTCAGACAAATACCTGCACTGCAGCCTCTGGAAAAAAATATATGAAGGCTGAAGCAGAGCATCATCAGAATAAAGCTACGAAACATCCACTGGTAGAGCACAGCAGCAGAGCAAGAATCAGTCTGATCTGTGGACGGCTGCAGACAGAACATAAGAAAAGATATAGTTGTGTGTACCCGTCAGTCTCGCCGCTCTGTCTCCCGATGAGCCAGTCCATATTTATCCTCTGGCTGTGTTCGCCCGATGACCTGCAGCGCCGTTCTTTATTGATCCCATCAGCCCCGTCTCTGTGGTCGCATTACAAGCCTAATATTTATCTGATGGAGCCTGCTGCCTGCCAGCCTGCCTGGACAGCTGTCCAACACAGTGTTTGTGTGTGAGCATACGCCTGTGCTTCCACTCATCCTTGTAGGTGCTGTAGTCAAATGTGTGAGTGTGAGTGTGTGTGAGTGAGTGAGTCTGCTGTGTATTATTTGACATGAGGCTGTAAAATGAGGGAGTGTAAAATGTCACAAGTGACGTATTTGGTATCCTGGCTGCTGAGGAGGCCTGCGGGGCCGATACAGTCTCAGTTTCCCATCTCTTTATTCTGCAGCCTGCGTCGCAGGAACCACAATGAAATACAAAATACAAAAGCGCATCCCTGCTATAAAGTTAAAATGTCTCTGTTGAACATGCTGCTCTTTTTATGTCAGGATGAAAGTTTTTAGTTTTAATTTGTCACATCCTGGTTTTATATTGGTGTGTTATTTTGGTTTCTACACATTTGAACAGATATCTGATGACTACTAGTGCTGCACTGCTCTCTAGTGGACACATCATGTACTGCATGCCTTCATGCTTTCGAAGGGAGATTGATTTCAGGTCTAGTTGGTTTAACTTCTGCAGAGGTGCAGTGTTAGTTGTAAATAGACAAACAGATAAACAAGAAAGTGTTGCAGACAGACTCTTGGGGTAGCTTAAAAGATAATTATTGCTCAAAAGTAAAAAGATAATAATGTTTATTCTATATGAAGATAAATTGGTCTCAAAAGTAGTCACACAAGTGTACAATGTATGCATACAATAAGATCCACAAACGTACTACGATTTGCAAATGCATAAACACTTTTTCAAATGTACACATTTCAATGTGTACAAGGAGGATTATTCTGTGCATACAATTTGTCAAAATGCACATGCACAAATAACCTACTGTGTGGATCAGTCAACATGAGTGCACGGATCAAATTGCCTGTGAATGTGACTTTTGAAACTGTCTTATCGCCCCAGATTCATGTAAGGCAATGCTGCATTCAAGGCTGGTAAAAAGCTGGGACATCTGAGCTTTACCAGATTTACTGTTACTGTATTGGGAAAAGCCTCAATTCTAACTTGGCACAGTAGCTCATAAACTCTAAATTAAAACATACATTTAAAATATGTTTCCTTTATTTTCTTCTGCTGCCTACAATACAGGAAAAATATATATATTCCGGTAAACTTTCCACAAGAAGAAATTGTTATGTTTGTACTTTGTAGATTGTACAGCTGAAATAAACATAAAAATGGCTAGATTGTTATTTCACCTGTAAAACAACAACAGAGAAATATTTTCCAGTAAGTTCTTCCTCTGCTAATAAGAAAATACCA